>SJYC01093387.1:0-70997 GCA_006408675.1 Madoqua kirkii | reverse complement strand
CTCCGCCCGCCGCCCCCTCCCGCGCCTTTGGAAAAGTTGCGAGCGACGCCCCAAACTCCAGCCCCCGGCCCCGCGCCGCGCGCGCCCCAGGTGCCCCCGCGCTCGGCCGCCGCGCAGGGGCGCAGTTCCCCCCACCGGGCCCCGGCGCCATGACGCGGGGAGCGCAGCGGGTCCCCGGCGGCGGCGGTGCGGAGGCGGCCGAGTGCGGGTGTGGGCGGCGGCGCGGGGCGCACGTGCGCCGGGCCAGGGGCCGGGGGCCGCTTACCTGTTGGAGGTAGAGGAAGGCGGGCGGGCAGGGCGCGGAGTGCGGGAGCATGCTGCCGGAGTTGGACAGCAGGAGGCAGCCCGAGTTCGCCATGGAGCACAGCATGGGGCGGCTGGGGGGCGCCCGGCGGCCGGGGAAGCTCTGCGCTCGCTGCCGGCTCGCACCCTCCGCGCGTCCCTCGGTGTGCGCGCGCGCCCTGCCCCCGGGCGCCCTCTCGGTCTCCTCCTCCTCTTCCTCCTCCGGCCCTCCCCTCCCCCTCGTGGCGCTCTTTAAGAGGGAGGCATGGAAGGAAAGCGGCGCGCCTCTGCCCAGTGCTCCCCTGCTCGGGCGGGGACGCTGGAGGGAGGGCGCGCGCGAGAAGATGGCAAGGGAGGCTCTATGCGCGCGAGAATGGCTGAGGGGGAGCCGGGAGAGGGAGTCCGTCACTTTGGAGCCACCGGAGCCCTGTCTGCAAAGAGTGGTGCGTGTGCGTGTGTGAGTGTGCGCGTGTGCGCGCGTGTGTAGCGGTGGGAGGGGGAGTCCCTGGCGTACTCCAACATCAAACAGCCCCGCGCGGAGGGAAGAGAATCCGGAACGACGGCACAACCGCTGATCGCACACTTAACCCCTCGCCCGCTGGCGCCCGCGCGGCCAGCCCTCGCACCCTCCCACGGGTCTCTCCGCTCCCCTCCTCCTCGTCCCCGCATCCAACGGCCACTCCCGGCTTTGGGGTCTGGAATCTCCCTCTGACCCCCGCTCTGTCCACCGGCCGCTGCGGAGAACAGCAGCCGCTCTGCCGGCTCTGCGGCCCGACCGGAAGGCGCTTGGTGCTGCTTGGCGTTCGGAGAAGCGCCTCTTCTAAGGGAGGCCGGCTCGGTGGCGGGGATGTCGGTGATGTAATGAGGGCATCTACGCAGAGGCTTCCTCGCTAGAGAAGCGTCTCTCGCTGCCCGGGGCTTGGAAACCCTACTGGAGTCCCTGGGAGCCTCTCCTGCCCTCCCGCTGGCCCTCGGACCCCGTTTACACCCCAGTCCTGCCCCAGACACATGGCCTTGTGGACACTATTTGGAGGGCGGCAAGGGGCAGTGGCTACAGCCGCATCCTCCCCTCCCCGTATCACTGGATTTGGTGTGCGCACATCAATGGAGCCCGAGTGCACAATCAGATCCCTGACCCCAGTCTTCGGCTGGCGGAAGTCTTGACTGTGCCCTGCACCGTGACAGGTGTGTTTGTGTGTGTGTACACATGTGCATAAATCTGCAGCTTCACCATCAACACATGCACACACACGGGCCTGCCATGGGTCCACACTTGCCAGATGCCCCCTGACCAAGCCCAGTTTACCAGGACAAGCCACAGGTGAGTGTGGCTGTGAGAGGGACAGCCTGCCCCTCACCACTGTTGGAAGCAAATCCCAGAGACTAGTACCGATTCTGGACTCACCAGTCCTGTCTAAAGACACCTGAGATTCCTGTGCTCTTACTGGTGGGGAGCAAGCTCTGCTCTGGAGGGAAGCAGGTCTGGGACCGCCTGGCAGTTGGGAAGACCCACTCACTGGCTTGAGAGTCCAGTGGAGGCACTTGCTGTGTGATCTTAGGAAACTTGCTTGTCCTCTTTGGACTTTGATTTCTCCCAGCCTGAAAGGCTGCTTGGCTGATGTCTGAGACAACACTTGCTGCAGGATGTGTCCATGAGGGCCATTTAGGAAGAAGCAGCAAGGAGTGGCTGTTGGGCAGTGGGGGTGCAGATACTGAGGTTGGGCTCCCTCCAAGCCATTTGGGAAGAAGCTCAGCTTGAACACATCTGGCAGGGGCGTGCCCCTTGGATGCCATTCCCTGGGGTACCCCATGTCCCTTGAATGAAACACTTACTGTTCTTCCTCCTCTAGGAAGGAAAGGGCCGGACCACATCTGGCAGGGAGGCAGACAGAAGAAGGGTTGAGAGTTGAAGGAGAGGCAGTGGTGGGAGAGCTTCCCATCATGTTGGGTAGCCGTCTTTGCCTGGCCTTTCTTTCGGGGAATCCATCACTGGGCTGATCCCAGAGGTGGTGCTGGGACAGAGTGGGGATGGGGGCTATGGACTTGCAGGGACCACCCCTGCCTTCAGGCTGGACAGGTTATTAACTTAGCAACCCAGAAGAGGCACCCCTCCAGCCCAGGACAGTGACAGGTGGCACAGTGCTGAGGCCTGGGGCACCTGACTGGGTAGAGTGTTTGCCAACAGAGACCTTGCTCTTCTGTGGCGGGGGCCATCCTGAGGTGGCGCTGGTCACAGAGCCCGGCAGCCCTGCAGGCTGCCGGCTTCCCAAGTCATGCTGCCCTGTCCTCTTGTTCTAGAAGCCTCCCCTTCCCTCTGTCCTCTTCTGGCATCTCCAGTTGTCACGCAGGAATTTGGGGCAGCCATGTGGCATTCACCCCCAGCCCTGGACTCTATGTCCACCCTGCCCACGCCCCATTCACTCGCCAACTCAGTGTTGTTACAGAGTAGCTACTGAGATCAACGCTTTATCCTTCCCATAAGAGAACTTGGGAGTGTATGCTAAACAATGACTAAAGCACAGGAGATAGACACCCTCTGAGTAGACTCTTATGCCTTTACTTATTATGAATCTGCTGTGTGCAGACACTGCAGCAGTTGCTGGAGCTGTAGAAATAAAGTTCTCTGTGCTGGGAGAGAGCGTGTCTTCTCACAGGGAAACCAAGCCAGCAAACCAAGACAGCAGCCTCCTGTGCCGAGAGCTATGAAAGCACAGGATAGTGGGGGCTGAGATCTGGGTGAGCCTAGACGTGAGGTGTGGTCAGGGAAGCTTTCCTGGAGGGACTGCTGAGCTCAGTTACTGGCCCAGAGAAAACTGGGGTGGTGACTAAAGTGCCAGCCTGGGTAGCAGTACTGCTTCCAGCAGCCTCGTACCAGCTCATCAGTGAGCGTCTCGGCCCAGGCACCTGCCTTCCAGCCTCACCTCCAGAGGGTGTCAGGCCCAGGGGACGTGTCTGAACACCTGCCTCCATCAGCCACCTAATCACACCCTGGCTCCAGGCAGAGCGAGAACAGCAAAATGGAAAGAGAACTGAAAGAAAACCTCCAGAAAAAGGACCTGAATAGCGTGTATGTCTGGCTCATGTCTCAGGATGGGGCTGTGTGCCCATGGCCTCCTGAGCTGTCTCCTGAACTTATGACTTTCACTACAGACAATTACTAAATGGCAAATTGAAGAGGCCTCGGTTCACCGAGGGGTGCCTTTTGGGGGACATTAGGCCATGGAAGAGCTGAACAGTCTCTCTGGCCCCTTCCCGGTCTCCCCTTCAGGAGCTGAAATGTCAGGAAGGCAGAATTCTGGCTGGTTCACAGCCTCAAGCCAATGCCTGGAGTAGTTCCTGGCAGGGGTGAGCGTGGATGCCCCTGCTCCCACCCCAGCCCCACGCCCACTCCTTGTCCCCATGGTGAGTGGACCACAGCTGCTGGGGGATCTAGGAAGTGCAGGTACAGAGGGCTGAGCCAGGCTGCTGCAGAAAATTCAGTGCCCCTGGGGTGGATGTCCACATGATGTCAGGAGCATCCCTTGTCTGTAGTGTAGAGGAGAAAGGGGAGGATGCTCTGGGCTCCTCAACCGTGCTCCTGAGAGCCCCCCAATGGCACGACCATGTTTAGTGTAATTGTTTCTGAATCTGTGCCATTCTGTCCCAGAAGCTCCAGTGCCCGGTACAGAGGCGTCGCATGAGACTGTGGGGTACTACGTTCTTCAGATCTCCTGGGCCCCTCCGGAGCCCCTGGTATCTCCTGGGCCAGGATGGGCCTCCCTGAATGGTGGGTGGGGGATGCCCGGGCACCCCGTGCTCAGCTGCCCCCACTTCTGGGGCAAAGGGAGGCTGCGAGCTGGGAAGAGCTGTCAATCCAGTGCTAATATTCACTACTTTAAAAAAAAAAAGAGCCAAGGAAAAAAATATCCTATTCGCCCTGAATCTGAGAAGGGCCTTGTTAGGGAGGCAGAAACTGAGCTGTAATTATTTCTGTGCTCCTGGGCACCACTATAAATATCAGGCAAGGAGGCACCTCAAAAGGTCCGGATGGTTCCCAGCTTTGGAGATCTCCTGGCTCCTTTCTGCCCCCACCCTGTGTCACCTTCCTTGGAGGAGACCCTATAGGGGGTGCTGGGGATCCCCCATCTCCCCCGATCATTCTGGGCAAGTCTGCCTGGGGGATTCAGGCCCGTGTAGCTTTACACTCTCAGACTCTTTGGTGTGCACCTCTGTGAAATGGGGACACAGGGTCTCCCTGGGCAGCATGTGCCAAAGTGTTTAAAATGGTCAGTGTTCTTAACAAAGGCGGCAGTTCTGTGGCCAAATGATTTGGGAGATTGTTGCCTAAGACAACACCCCAAGTCCCTTCCTTTGGAAATTCTGAGGCTGCACCTGGGCAGAGCCCAGCAAGAACAGGAAGCCTTGCGGTCCCTTTAGGGGAGGTCAGGTGGGGGTTAAGTTACACACGGGCCTGGGCCTCTTTCCCCTCCTGAGTGTCCAGACTGGCGTCCTCAGGGTTCACCCCATGCAGGGAGGACAGCATCCCGGAGCTTGGCAAAGGCCTCCCAAGACAAGGAGTGAGCTCACCGTCTCCGATGGCAGCTGGGCCATGATCTGCAAAGACGGTGCTCCGTGCTTCCAGCAGAGCCAGAGCTCTGTGCTCCAGCGTCGGGGTGTTTGGCACAGGCTTGGGTGTGAGCACTGAGGGGCCAAGGAGGCAGGAGTGGCAGAACTGTACCCAGCATCTCCATGGAGATGGGAGGGTGGAGTGGGCCAAGGTTGCTGTGGCTCAGGGAACGGGGTGTGTGCTTGAGGGGGCTGGGATGACCCAAGAAGCGTCTCGTATGTGAGCCAACCAGATGCCCACATCACCAACTGAACACTCTCCCAGGGGAACTCATGCCCCACGTCCACAGTGGGGTGGCGCTGAGTGGAGTCGGGACAGGTCCAAGCCTGAGGCTGACACCAGTCGGGGAATGTCAGGTTGAGGACAAGAAGAAGCTCTTTAGCCATCATGTAAAATGGAGGAACCCCCAGATTCCCTGAAGTTTTGCGGCTTCCCTATCTTGGGGGTGGGGACTGTTTGCGTTTGCTCCTAGTGTGTCCAGTTCTCCCAGAAGGGCAGGGCAGCTGGCAGAGGAGCCCCTGCCTGGACAGGGTGGGAGTGCACGGCCCTGGCTGACCGGGCCATGCCAGAGGCGTCCAGCAGAGGGCGCACTCACACCGGCCAGAGCCTCCCCTTTGAGGTCAGTACCACAAGGAGGGGCCGCTGAGGGTGCCCACCCTTGAGCCTCCCTGCATTCCTGAGCCCCCAGGTGTTTAAGTCAGTCCCGGCCCTGGCTGCCTTGGCCAGCACCCACCTTCCAGCTCGACGGGGATCCCCACTCCTGGTGCTGTCCCCCTTGGCCCCAGCAGAGACTGCAGCAAAAGTAAGAATTGGCGTGCAAAGGAAGTTTATTTATCTGTTTAATTAAGAGGCGTTTGCCAGCCACATTCGGGTCCATCCGTCTCACTTACAACCATGTCCCGGCAAAATTAAACATAATAAATATAAGGAGTCTGAAAGCAAAGGGCACACTCGAGATATATGGGCAAAGCCAGAAGTTGCACAGGGTTGCAGTTATAAGCACATCTTTCTTTGGCAAGTTCCTCTCCCCTCGGGGCCTGGGAGCCAGAGGAAGGTGCTCAGAGAAGGGCTGTGGGTGCCATTCCTCCCTGCTTTTCCCACTCAGCACTGTTGCCAAGCTTTATTTATTTTAAATGAGCCCCCAGGACGTCTCCTTTCTCCTCTTCTGGAGAGGGGGAGAGAGCTCAGCACAGAGCGAGAGAACATCTGAAATCAGCCAGCGCTGTGATGTTCCACCTCGGGGCTTGGTGGGAAAGAGGCCTCGGCAGCTGCAGCCCTGGAAAGCTCTTTACAGGCTCCCGCTGCATCTGGGCTGAGTTCCTGCCTAGGAGGCGGGCTGTGCTGAGAGAACCTTGGAGAAACAGATCTGAACTCTTCAGGGTGGCCAAGCCACCGCTTCGGATGCTGGCCCCCAGAACGCACAAGGTCTGGAGAGGGCCAGAGGAGAGAGAGAGGCAGAATTCTTTTTCAAGCCTCAAGAGCATGATGGTTTGCTTAAACTTCTTGGGAATGAGAGTGTACAAAGTGAAAAGTGGTGATTTATTGTCATTATTGATTGCTAACTGTAACAATACCTTGCACTGGCTCAGTGCTTTTCTAACCTTTTCATCTCACTTGATCCTCACATAGTAGACGGGGAAGGGAGAATGATGCCTCTTCGGTCTATGATGACACGTTAGGATCTCAGAAGTGGCCCAAGGTCACACAGCTAGGGAGAGGGAGAGTTCAGGCTGGAAAATAAGCCTCCCAGTTCACAAACTCACACGAGTCTTTTGCTTCCCTTCCGCGACTGTGCTTGGCTCACATGCTCCAGTGGGCATCCTCATCATTAGCCCTTGGCTTTCTCTCCTAACAGGATCAACCCCAAACCAAGTCTGTTAATGTAATCGTCATTTGCAGTAGCCTGGGCATTTACTAATCACACTGCCGCTCAGTCTGCATGGCAATTATTTTGAATTTCCTCTTTCTTATTAGGCAGGAGGTCGCGAGAACTTAGCTGCGTTGCTGAACTCTATGATGAAGCCAAGGAGAGAAGCTGCTATTGGACAGAGGAAGCCCTTCTGCAGGGTTCCTAGCTGGTCTGCCAGGAGAGACTCAATTTCATGGGCCCTCATCTCGCACTCTGAGCCTGGCCCACCATTCAAGCTCTCCTGTCTGTCTGTCTAAATCTGGGTGTATCTACTTGGCTCCCTGTGCCAACACGGAGAATGACTGCAAAAAAGAAAAAGTCCTGAGAGGTGCAGCAAGTCAGTATATTTGCTTGGAGATGAAGATTCCAGCTTTGGCTGGCTCACAGATGAGATGTCCTTGGATGGCAGGGTCCCCAGTGTGGGATGACTGATGATAGCCTCTGCTTACACTAGGGCAGGGCTCATGTTACAGGTTTATCACCAGCAGAGGCTGTGGGAGCAGAGAAACCTACATAATTCCCTGTTTTAGGCATCCCACCCAGGACGGTGCTCCTGGGCACTAAGATTGGCCTCAGCACCCTCATTTGCAGCACCAGGGACAGCGTCAGCATCTTCCAGCCCTCTGGTCACCACCCCGCAGCGAGACACAGTCCCTGGAAGGGAGGAGCACTCATAGGCCCAGACTGTGGAGCTGGAGGGGACACTGGGAGCACGGTGTCCAGTCTTCTGCCTTCTATCTGGCAGCCACGAAAGCTTTCAGGGACTGGCACTGTCTTTTTTTTTTTTTTCTTTTTCTTGAAGTACTCCACTGAGGGAGACTTAGACATCTCTCTGGGGAACTTGTTCAGATTTTTATCACCCTGGCTGTCAAGAAATTCTGTCTTGTGTCTCACGCAGACCTTTTCCACCTTAATTTTATTCAGTGGAGAAAAGCCTTGAAGGAATTCTAAGGGGGAGCTTGGACCAGCAGCTGAAGCCACTGTCATCTCCAGCTCCCAAGAGGGACTGGGAGTCACCCACAAGAATCTGTAGAGCAAGGCTGTGTGCTCCAGGAAAGGGTTTAACAGCAGCTCCACATGCCTCAGGGTGTCAGGAAGGGAAGACGGTGTACTTGACATTTAGGAATCCCTCACATGGACAGAGGAGCCTGGTGGGCTACCCTCCAGGGGGTCATAAAGAGTCATGATTCAGTGACAAAAGAATAACAACAAACAATTGTGGCAGGCATGAATTTGTATCAAAGCTCAATTAGAATTGAACTGAAGACACAAAGCACTGAGGGTCCCTAAGCAGTGAGCCATGGGAAGGGGCCAAGGCTTGTTATTTCATCCACAGGGGATGGCTCTGAGCTGCCTGTGGTAGAGGGCCCATTCTGTGCTTCCTGCCTCTCCATAGACAGCAAGTGAAATAGCTGGACTCTTCAATTTGCCATCAGTTAAAATAAACCTTACTTAACAGAAAAACCAGTGACCCTTCCTTCAGGCTTGGTTGAGGAGAGGCAACAAAGGGACAGACCCAGGGAAACCCCCTAGAGAGGGAATGATGAACAGGGGTTAGCCTGGGTCCAAGGACTATGAAAGTCAAGTCCTCCAAACTGAACAAATCTGAAAGTCTCTGGGTCAAACATCTGCCTATAGCCTCAGCCAGTTAAAAAGCAACCTCAAGGCTGCAAGAAGCAGAATGCAAAGAGGCTGGCTCTTGGCTCCTCCTCTGCCCCTCCTGCCCCTAAAGCCAAAGAAATAGTTCATTAAAAGCTCATTAGGAGCCCAAGGCCACAAAGGCCCAGAGAGGCAGTGTGTCCTGGCATCATTGGCTTGAGGCTGTGAACCAGCCAGAATTCTGCCTTCCTGACATTTCAGCTCCTGAAGGGGAGACCGGGAAGGGGCCAGAAGACTGTTCAGCTCTTCCATGGCCTAATGTCCCCCAAAAGGCACCCCTCGGTGAACCGAGGCCTCTTCAATTTGCCATTTAGTAATTGTCTGTAGTGAAAGTCATAAGTTCAGGAGACAGCTCAGGAGGCCATGGGCACACAGCCCCATCCTGAGACATGAGCCAGACATACACGCTATTCAGGTCCTTTTTCTGGAGGTTTTCTTTCAGTTCTCTTTCCATTTTGCTGTTCTCGCTCTGCCTGGAGCCAGGGTGTGATTAGGTGGCTGATGGAGGCAGGTGTTCAGACACGTCCCCTGGGCCTGACACCCTCTGGAGGTGAGGCTGGAAGGCAGGTGTCTGGGCCGAGACGCTCACTGATGAGCTGGTACGAGGCTGCTGGAAGCAGTACTGCTACCCAGGCTGGCACTTTAGTCACCACCCCAGTTTTCTCTGGGCCAGTAACTGAGCTCAGCAGTCCCTCCAGGAAAGCTTCCCTGACCACACCTCACGTCTAGGCTCACCCAGATCTCAGCCCCCACTATCCTGTGCTTTCATAGCTCTCGGCACAGGAGGCTGCTGTCTTGGTTTGCTGGCTTGGTTTCCCTGTGAGAAGACACGCTCTCTCCCAGCACAGAGAACTTTATTTCTACAGCTCCAGCAACTGCTGCAGTGTCTGCACACAGCAGATTCATAATAAGTAAAGGCATAAGAGTCTACTCAGAGGGTGTCTATCTCCTGTGCTTTAGTCATTGTTTAGCATACACTCCCAAGTTCTCTTATGGGAAGGATAAAGCGTTGATCTCAGTAGCTACTCTGTAACCACACTGAGTTGGCGAGTGAATGGGGCATGGGCAGGGTGGACATAGAGTCCAGGGCTGGGGGTGAATGCCACATGGCTGCCCCAAATTCCTGCGTGACAACTGGAGATGCCAGAAGAGGACAGAGGGAAGGGGAGGCTTCTAGAACAAGAGGACAGGGCAGCATGACTTGGGAAGCCGGCAGCCTGCAGGGCTGCCGGGCTCTGTGACCAGCGCCACCTCAGGATGGCCCCCGCCACAGAAGAGCAAGGTCTCTGTTGGCAAACACTCTACCCAGTCAGGTGCCCCAGGCCTCAGCACTGTGCCACCTGTCACTGTCCTGGGCTGGAGGGGTGCCTCTTCTGGGTTGCTAAGTTAATAACCTGTCCAGCCTGAAGGCAGGGGTGGTCCCTGCAAGTCCATAGCCCCCATCCCCACTCTGTCCCAGCACCACCTCTGGGATCAGCTTTTTTTTTTTTTTTCTTTTTCTTGAAGTACTCCACTGAGGGAGACTTAGACATCTCTCTGGGGAACTTGTTCAGATTTTTATCACCCTGGCTGTCAAGAAATTCTGTCTTGTGTCTCACGCAGACCTTTTCCACCTTAATTTTATTCAGTGGAGAAAAGCCTTGAAGGAATTCTAAGGGGGAGCTTGGACCAGCAGCTGAAGCCACTGTCATCTCCAGCTCCCAAGAGGGACTGGGAGTCACCCACAAGAATCTGTAGAGCAAGGCTGTGTGCTCCAGGAAAGGGTTTAACAGCAGCTCCACATGCCTCAGGGTGTCAGGAAGGGAAGACGGTGTACTTGACATTTAGGAATCCCTCACATGGACAGAGGAGCCTGGTAGGCTACCCTCCAGGGGGTCATAAAGAGTCATGATTCAGTGACAAAAGAATAACAACAAACAATTGTGGCAGGCATGAATTTGTATCAAAGCTCAATTAGAATTGAACTGAAGACACAAAGCACTGAGGGTCCCTAAGCAGTGAGCCATGGGAAGGGGCCAAGGCTTGTTATTTCATCCACAGGGGATGGCTCTGAGCTGCCTGTGGTAGAGGGCCCATTCTGTGCTTCCTGCCTCTCCATAGACAGCAAGTGAAATAGCTGGACTCTTCAATTTGCCATCAGTTAAAATAAACCTTACTTAACAGAAAAACCAGTGACCCTTCCTTCAGGCTTGGTTGAGGAGAGGCAACAAAGGGACAGACCCAGGGAAACCCCCTAGAGAGGGAATGATGAACAGGGGTTAGCCTGGGTCCAAGGACTATGAAAGTCAAGTCCTCCAAACTGAACAAATCTGAAAGTCTCTGGGTCAAACATCTGCCTATAGCCTCAGCCAGTTAAAAAGCAACCTCAAGGCTGCAAGAAGCAGAATGCAAAGAGGCTGGCTCTTGGCTCCTCCTCTGCCCCTCCTGCCCCTAAAGCCAAAGAAATAGTTCATTAAAAGCTCATTAGGAGCCCAAGGCCACAAAGGCCCAGAGAGGCAGTGCTGTCCTGGCAAAGTGCATGACCCTGAGAAGGCAGGTGCACTGTGTCAGGCGGCCAGTGCCAAACCAGAGACAGGAATGGAGAGATGGAGCCAGGAGGTGGCCAGCCCTGAGAGGTGGGGGCAGTGGGGGTGGGGCGGGAGGCTCTTCTAATGAAGTTTTATGGGAGCTGAGCTTGTCTCAGGACTCACAGGGGTAGAGGCATACCTGTCTGCCAGGAAGCAGAGGAACAGACTCGTACCTGCAGACTCTCCTCCTCTCACTCCCAGGGTGGCAGAGGCCACATCTGTATTCTTTCTCAGTCTTTGAGGGGAGTGAGGGAGTTAGGAGGGAGGGGTAGGCAGGACCCTGGCTGGTATCAACTTTGCCAGACAACTCAGAATACACCAGGAAAGTTTCATGAACTGGTGCCCACTGGAGGACAGTGCAGCAGAGAAAGGGACCACAGATGCTGTTTACTTCTCCAGATTCCCTAACGATTGCCAAGAGAAGGGAAGCGGGATTCTCTACTGGGGGACTTAGACGTGAGGCTATTCTGGGCCCCCCAGTCCATCTGGCTTCCCATCCTTCTGCTCCCTCTCACTCCTTGTTGGGGGTTGGGGGGAGCCCTCCTCTTCCTTAATCTACAGTGACATTGGGGTCCACTGCTATTTTGGCATTGACACAACCCTAAAGTTCCAAGGCATGAGGTTTCTGAGAATTCACTGGCAAGCAGGTTTGGGAGAAGCTGGCAGCCAGCTGAGGGCCGTGTGCTGCTCACAGCGGCTCCCAACCTCTCTTCCTGCTGAGAGCCGCTGCATCAGGATGGAGGGAGCCGTCTGTGCCTTTTCTTGCTTCCCTAGGATGCTGTGACTTTTGATTCCTGCTTGATTAATATACAGCCAACAGAGACTGTATTTAAGGCAGCTTTAATTCTCTCAGGTCACCAAACTCGGGAGCAGCAAAGCTGCAAAGAGCCAGCCCTGCAGTAGATCAAACACTGGGACCTTCAAATCGCTCCGTGGCCCAATTTCTCATCGCTGCTGCCGCCTGATAACCCTCCTATAGCCTGTAGCCAATATCTCCCTCTTCCAAGGGGTGGGGACAGAGACTGGTTGTGGAGGTCCCTGGCTGCAACCCTCCTGGCAGCCAGGAAGGAGAGCGTAGGTCTTCAGCACTTCAACCCTGCAAGAGTGAGTCCTTCAGCACCAGGGACAGCTCCGCTCCCCATCCCCTGCCCCTGGGCACCTAGTTCGGCTTATGCTCCTGCCTTCCTGAGCCAAACACAGATAGATGTCAATGATCTCATTGTTTGGCTGTAGGTGGCCAGTGGCTATCCCTGCTGATGGCCACCTTTCACCAAAACATCCCCGCCAAATAAATCTCCCCCAGCACATTCTCACTGACAAAGTCTCCCTTTAAGGCTTCCTCTAGATCCAGCTTTCTTATTTTCTGACCATCAGAGACCTCCTCAGAGAGAAGCAGGCTGTTCTTAGCTAGGGCTACCTAGCTTATCTCCCCATTGGTCCCCAGCGCCTGGAGCTCCTGTGGGTCCAACAGTTTCCTTTCTGGCTCTCCCTCATGCCCTCCAAACTTTTCTGTCAGCATCTCCTGAAAGGCAGGCTAATTTCTCTGCTGAGCACCTGGGTGTTCACTTGTTTGGTGAGGGGCTGTGTGTGTGTGCGGGGGAATCCTGTGTGGCTGCCATTTCCTCCGAAACATCTTTTATAGACCTGGTCTGTGTTGCAATTCAGGGAGGCACCATGGAGCAGTACAATGCGGGAAGATTACATTCGGAAGCCGAGCTTGTAAATTACCTCCCAGTGGGGGCAGGGAATGCGCTTGTTCACAGAGAACCCAGTGTGCAAAGCCATTCTCATTTCAGAGCAGGATCTTCCTGGATCAGACTCTGATCAATCCCTGCTGCCACCAGTATACCACATATTTTGGAAGAAATGTTCACATCAAAGTTGAGGAAGCCCCAGACTTGCCTTCTCAGGCTCACCCCACTACTGTTTTATTAGGATTTTTCTCTAGACCTAGCCCTCATTGGATTTTGTTCCCCCTACTCTGCCTCTATCCACTTAAAAATATCGTCTATAGATTTTCAAATTATTGCTACACTTTCTAAGAGAAGGATGAAGTGGTTAAAAATTAACAGCAAATTTATAGGAATTCTATATGGCAATTACAGAATTATAATGAAGTGGCTGCCACTTGGCCGAGTGTGGGTAATTGGAAATCCACGCTGGGAGACTAGAATCTTTACTGTATTGGAATTGTATTTTTGAGAGTAAATGCTGTGGAGAGGGTCAATGGAGCCTGGAGCTGGCCGAGCTCTCTGGAGGAAAGAGTGGCAGGTTTACTGGCTATTTGGAGGCAGTTTAAAAGAAGTCTCCCTTAAGCTGGCACACAGGAAGGGAGGTAGGAGTTCTGGGCTAGGAGGGTGGCCCCATTGCCTTCCAGCTTGATCTGGAGAAGGCAGGAGAGATTATGAAGGAGGGGCTTTCGTGACCAGCAGAGGCAAAGAGATAATTCAGATGGAAATGGACAGAAGGCAGTCAAGAAACCTGGTGTTCTCTCTGTCTGGTGGCTAACTCTCCTAGAAAAAAAAAATGGTAAGAAAAATCAGACTGATTACTTTGTCACGAAGACACCGACTTCATCCGATTTCACGCGGTGCAGGCTTTACTCCTGTACTTGCTATGGTAAAAATGGACTGGGACCACTTTCTCCTCTTTCCTTCTCTTTGAGATCCCAGGCACCTGGAGGATCCGAGGTGGGCTGTAATAAGGAAGCTCTGAGAAAGTGAGTTCTACTAGGAATTAAGGTACAAGTTGCCTCATAGTTGTTCAAGAGTTTTCTCTAGACCTAGCACTGTCCAATACAGGAGCCATTATCCCACCCCTCTGGGTGCAAAACACAAGCCAGACTTGGTACAATAGAAAGAAAGAAAGAATAATTTGTATATTCAGTTACATGTTGAAATGATATTTTGGATATATTGGGTTAAGTAAAGTATATTGTTAAAATTAATCTCGCTGGTTTCTTTCTTTTCACTTTTTAAATGTGGCTATTGGAAAGTTACGCGTGGATACATGCCGTTTGCACTTTACTCTCACGGGAGGCACTGATCTTGAGTGAGGGTACAATGTCTTTGTACTCAGCCCTGGCAATATCCATTCATTGCCTGGAACAGTGCCTGGCTCACAGTGGGGTGCCTGCTGGGTCTTTCTCTGTGGTAGGGTCCAGAGAACACGTCTGTGTTGGCAGAAAGGATACATCGATCCCTCCCACCCCAAACCCAAGCGTCCAGCAACAGAGTTTGCTCCATCTAAATCTACTTGTGTTGCTTGGTTGCCCTTTATTCCATCCTGATGTCTGGCACTGGAGCTTGTCATTATGCCCTGCCAGTGTGTTTGTACAAGCCCAGAGGCCAATGGTGGTGGCGGCGGGCTGGCTTATCTTCTTACTCTCCCTTCCTGTCCAGGACAGCACCCCAGGCACCTCTCAGCTCTGGGGCTCAGCTCATGGCTGGTGCTTCCGCCCCTGACCTCGTGGGAGAAAGCATCTCTGCAGCCAGCTCCCAGGTGGCTGAACTTGTTTGCATTTGGCTCCTGGGTCAGCCTATTGATTTTCCTTCCCAGGGTAGAGTGGGAGATTTTGGAAATTCCATTCCAGGGATCCAGGGCAGGGCAATAATTATCATCATCATCATCACAGTGCTTTGGACAGATCGGCTCTCAGACACCCAGATTGCCTTCAGCCTCATTCTATGCCCCAGCTCCCTGAAGGCAGCGTGAAGGATGCGCTTCATTCTTCCCTTGTCACTGGGTGAAAAAGAGGCAAAACAGAGGGCAGAGCACTGCTCAGGGTGGAGAACGGAACCCAAGGCTTGGGGTCTGAGTCATCACCCTTTCCTACTTGAGGAACAGCAGCAGAGCTGAGCTTCTGGGGAGACTGCGGTCCCAAGTCTCCTGCCTTCCACCACACAGGCAAGCCTCAACATTTCCAGAACCCTCTACCAGCAGGAAGTGGTGCACACTCACACTTGGGAGTTGCCCTAAACTGGAGGCAAGCCCAATTCTGCCCTGGGAGCCGTGAAACTTGAAGCAAGTACTTCAGCATCTTGAGCTGTACTCTCTACATCTGTAAGAATGGGACTCAACACCTCCCTCAAGTGTTGTGCTATTCAAAGACGCTCTGTATACAATGGAGCGGGCAAATGGTAGATGCTCAATAAATCATGTTAATTAATTGAACAGATATCCATTGAGTGCCTCCAAATGCTGGGCTTTGTTCTGGGTCCCTTGTCTCTGCAGCGGCCAGGTGAGACAGCCAGTGATTTTGCCTTTCCCTTCACCTTCCCAGACCCAAATTGCCCTGATCATCTCCTGAGCCTTGGGACAGGAAGTATTGTTAACCCTCAATTATATATGTAAATGGAGTGGAATGTTTCACTGATAATTCAGAAAGAGCAGAGAGTTTACAAATAATTCTTATTTGAATTTGAAGTGCATTCTGCTTCTTTTTGCATCGGACTTACTTCCTAATTATGTTTGTTCTGGCTTATGCTCAACTTGTTTACGTACTCAGAGTTCACACTGGTTGGCAATGAGAGGTGTGTCCCAAAAGTATGCTAGACCACCATGAAGAAAGCAGTCCCCCAGTGGACTGACACCCACTGAAAATGGAGCAGTGGGCACTGCAGTTCTTTCTGGTTTCTGCCCAGGAGGGATGGTAGAGGAAACCTTCAAGTTTGCTTCAAGGTTTCTGCCTTATGTGGGTGGCTGGCACGGTGGGCAACACGGAGGCCTAGAAGCCACAATGACTCTCATGAACTCTGTTTTCTTTCCCAGGTACATAAAATAGAGATGAAATGCACAGCCTTTCTTTGGGAGTGTGGTCCATATTTTGTTCTTTGTCTGGGCTTTTCTTGTGTGTCTGCCCCTCCATGTCCTCCTGTCTTTTTGTGTATGTGTGTGTGTCTCCATATTTCTCCACACATTCCTCCACTATTTTGAGCACTCTTCCTCCAAGGGCAAACCAGGAAACAGATATTTATTTCAATAGACATAACTTCCATGCAGCTGGAGATGGAGGGACCCATCTTCCCTTTAGAATCATGAGCTTTGGTGGCCAAGAGGGTTGTATCTCAATGGATATCACTTTTCATGACCCACCCCCTCACCTCCCTTTTAGGACAGGGAGAGGAGAAATGCAATGAGTTCATTTTTTATGCTGTCTCTTGTCCACATATCCATCCCCTTGCTCCAGATAGAGTTCTATGGAATAGGGGTCTAGACCCTGCACTAGGCAACCAAGACAGCACGCGGCCATGACTTTGGCACGTGCTCCCGATTTTCTCAGTCATGACCATCAGGAGCGTGTGCCCCTGATTTTCTGTCTGCCAGGTGATTTCACCACTGAGGGTCTTGTTCTGTGTCAGGACAATGTGGGACGAGCTGTCACCTCACATGTGCTATGAGGACAATTCTTAGTCATTCTTTAATGCTGCTGCTGCTGCTGAGTCGCTTCAGTAGTGCCCGACTCTGTGTGACCCCATAGATGGCAGCCCACCAGGCTCCCCTGTCCCTGGGATTCTCCAGGCAAGAACACTGGAGTGGGGTGCCATTTCCTTCTCCAATGCATGAAAGTGAAAAGTGAAAGTGAAGTCACTCAGTCGTGTCCGACTCCTAGCGACCCCGCAGACTGCAGCCCACCAGGCTCCTCCGTCCATGGGATTTTCCAGGCGAGAGTACTGGAGTAGGGTGCCATCACCTTCTCCATTCTTTATGCTGGACCAGACCGAAAGGCAGTCTTCCTGAGGGATGGTTGTTTCCTGAAATCCCTCTATGCCAGCCACATCTGCCTCCTCTCCACCCACACAGGCCCAGGTGCACCAGGCGGGAACGTGACTCAGCTCTCGAGGGCCCAGTGCTGAGGCTGCAGTGAGACATTGACATTTGTGTCCTGCATCCCGGCTTAAAAGTGCATTCCCATACGTACTTCAATGTGCTTCTCACATCCTGAAAGATGAATGGGTACAGTGGGAGAGACCAAGGCTCAGAAAAGTTAGACCCTCCGCCAAAGGCCTTATCTAGGCCTCTGGTCACTCTGCTATGAGTTTTAGGGATGCCAGAAGCCCCCCTCCATACCTACAAGCTTTCTGAAGCTGAATATCATAAATTTTCCATGATAAGAAACAAACCCACTCCCACGAAGATGCTGAGCACATAAAGTCTACAGCTCAGTTGTGAGACCGTTAATGAGAGCTGGTTCTCAGGGAGAGGAGGAAGAGGACTGCATGACACTGGCCAATGGGAAGCCAGAGGGGGCTGTCCCCAGGGAGGGAAACTGCGGGAGAAGGAGGCTGGCTAGGTAAGGGGGTGGGGTCTGGCCAGCTCACCCTCTCCTCTCTGGAGACACAGATAGGGTGGCAAGGGGCTGTCAGAAAAGGAAACTTGTGGCCACCTCTACACCAGGACTATTGGTGGGGTCCCTGCCAGGCATCATCCCTGGAAGCTGGTGGGAAGCAGGCCATGCCCCTCAAGCGGGCTTCAGCCTCCCCTGGCACCTCCTCCCTCTCTCGTCCTCCCATAGCTCTCATTTATTCAGCCCTCCCGCCTAGCAAGTGTGGGAACCAGAATCAGGGTAGGGCCTTGAGTCCTCTGCTCCACCCACTGTGTTGAGATCTTAGGGTTCTCTCCAGGGAGAGAAACTAGCCCAGGGGAGAGCCGAGGAGAGGTCAATGTCAGACTTCTGTAGCTTGGAGTCTAGTAATAGACCCCAAGGTGCCCATGACCTCTATGGTGGGAACAGATAGAACAGCCAGGTTTGGTCCCAGCTCTGAAAATAATTAGACACTCCTGAGCAAGTCTCTAAAGCTTCAATTAAAATGAAAGTAAAACTCCAGTTCCTCCAGTGCACCATACTTCAAGGGCTCAGTGGCCATATGCAACTGGTGGCTACTGTGTTGAATGCCAACCTAAAATATCTCCATGGTTGCAGAAAGTTCTGCTGGACAGTCCTATTCTAAAGCTTTCGATACCTCAGTTTCCTTATCTGTAAAATGGGAAGAAGAGTACCCTAACTATTGCCCCAGCCTCAGTGAGATGGCAGATGGTCAAAGTACAGTGTGCAAATTGTAAACAAAGTGGCCTTATGGTCCGTGCCCAAGCTGCCAGTCTGCTGGGAATGGAGAGAGGTGAGGCAAGCCCCCTGGAGAGTGGCAAACCCACAAGACACATGCTGCTTGTTATGGCCAATCTCAGTGCGTCAAAGGATGAGGTGCCAGGGGAAATTCAAAGCCCTTTCTTCAACTGCCAGATATGGTGGGCACCAGCCTTGTTATCCATGCTGCCTCTCTAACAGTAAATACAAGAAAGAGAAGAAGAAAGACCCATAGACGAGCCCTGTGACGGGGACTGTCTCTGCCCAGAGCCGAGAGGAGCAGAGCTGTCCCTGGGAGGGGGCTGGCGAGGGGGGCAGTGGCTGCACACCTCTGGCTCCTTGCTGCACCTGAGGCAAGACTGCAGGAGGAAAGCCTGGGCAGGACAGGCCATGAGGTTTCACGGGGCACATCCCTGGAGAGTTGCTGAAGCCAAGAGAGCTTTGCCGGGCTGGCAGAAGCCCACACACCAGCTCAATACCAAAAAAGCAAAAGAGACGTTGCACAGGGAGCAAGCCTTTGCCGAGAGTGAGTCTGAGAGCCCTGAGCTCCTGCCTAACACAGAGATAAGTCCCAGAGGCCTCCTCATCAGCCATGAAGGGGGGATGGGCAAGCAAAGAAAGTCAGCATCCTCGGAGTCTCTGGAAGAGAGTGCCCCCAGGGTGAGCCCATCCCTACTCGCCGGCTCTTTGTTGTCCTCAGCTCCTTCTCCATCCATTGCCACACACCTCTGTTCTCCATGAGACCGCACTTCCCTCTGTTTGTTCTTTTAAAACATTGCCTTCTTTTCCCACAAAACAAAAACAGGAAGTGGCACATAAAACCGTCCTGATGCAATTCAGCTGTAAGCTGAGCAGCAGAGGTGGCCCAGGTGCTAACCCAACAAGGAGCTCTTCCTGCCCACCCAGAGGTGTTCTCATCTGTTCTCCAAGTTTGAATAGATCTGCCCTTCTGGGGCACCAAAGTTAATGGAGTTGAGAGAGGGCATTCTGGATACTTTGAAAGGGAACATGAGGGAAGTGAGCGGAATGAGAGAGGTGGAAACAGGGAAGTCAGGGGATGTCTTGTTTCCTGCACTGTGAGAGAGGGCAAACTTTGCTGGGATACAGAAAACCAAGCTTCCTACCAGAAGCACCCACCAGGACCACAAATGGGGATTTTCAGGGGATTGTGGGCTGAATGGACTCCCCTCTCCTCACCCCACCCCCCGCGGCTGCTGTCCTTGGTCCTGAACGTGCCAGCTGGCAAACGGACTCTTCTTCCAACCTTGAGGAAGCATTGTGATTTCTCTCGAGATTTTCCTTCATTTTCTCTCTCTCTCTTTCTTTTGGGATTTTCCAGACCGTGTAAAATGTTTCTGCAAGTCTATCACATTTTTCACAACTATAAACCCCTTCCGTCCCTTGGAGACATTGGAACTGGAAGGCCTGTCCTTCCATGATCCCCTGTGCTGTGCTCAGCTCTCTGCCTCCTCACCCCTTCCCACGTGCTTCCTTCCCCCCACACTTTCCCTACTCCACTGGAGGCTGGGGGTGGGGGCTGACGAAGAGCCTGGGGCAGACTTGGGCAAACTTCCTTAAAAGTTGTCTTCAACTTTCAGCCCTTTTCTCTCCTATCTCCTCCCCTGCTGCAGACGACCCAGATGCTCAGCTTACACCACCTCCTCTCCGGAGCGTCTGTCTCATCCTCCTCCTCCTACCTGTCTCACCAGAAGCTGTCACAATCCCGGGGTGATGACACACGTCTCTGTAATATCAGCACTCATTACTGGGAGAATACCCTAGGTCCCCTGGGTGCTCTCTGAGGTACTGACAAGGCTTCCCTGGCATGAGAGGTTGAGTGGGCCAGGGCCCAGATGAGGGAGGATTCTGGAGGGGGAAGGACAAACCCTGGAGTGCATCTGAGATTGGCTGTGCTCCCTACTGGTGTACAAACTACAGGCACCTCTTGTCCCAGCAAAAGGGGAGAAGCCTGGGGCTAGGAGTGCTTTGGTGAAGAAGGCCCCAGAAACTTTGGGGCTGTGTCCAGGGCGCCATGCCCATCACAACAGAAAATCTCTCCCACTAGGGTAGAGCTCTGCAGCATACAAAGCTTTCACTAATACCATCTCATGTGCCACTCAACCCACCTTGCAGTGGTTACTCCAGAGCTACATATGGGAAGAGAGAGGCCCAAGCAGGGGATGCCCAAGATCTCCCAACTTAAGTCCAGGCATCAGGCACTTGCTGCATCCCACTGCCCACCCACCCTTCACTCCAGCCTTCTCCACGGCAGCCAGCTGAGTGTGACTGTTATCTGACAGCACCTCCCCTTAGCTCATATTTCACTTTCTGCCTTGGGGCCTTTCTGCTGCTGCTGAGTGGGCACCAGTGGGAACCCACTCAACCATTCAGACACACATGTGAACCTGGAGGGGTGCCGGGGTGAAGGTTCTTGGAGCAGTCCTCAGCCAGAGTGGGAAAAAAGGACCTGGCGGGGAATGTTCCCTCTCCACCCCTCACGTGGATTCCTCCATGACCCCCCATGGGCTCCCCCACAGCCCTAAACTCCAGCTGCCCACAGTGGTGATCAGCTCAATGACACACTGGACTGGCACCCCATCTTTCCCTATTTGATTCTCCTCAGGGCCCCTCACTCAAAATACACTTCCCGCCCCTGAACGCTTCTCCCAGGGCCTGTTGTCTGGAGGAGATCCAGCTGAGGAAGCCCCTCAGGTGGGAATACTGGAGCTGGATGGTCACCATGAGACATTGCTAGGGACCCCACTATGTGGCACAACCCCTGGCATGCAGGGCTGGCGCGGTTACATAGACGCTCGCTGTGGAGCACTGGGAGGAGGGGAAGGTGGAATGTGGAGCCTTTGGTTAGGCGATAGTGGCGGCAATGGTCCGGGAAAGTGGTAAATATACGGACTGTGGAGTTGGTTGAGTTTAGAAGCCTTAAAAAAAGACAATGACAGTCTCAGGTAAGCTGAACAACTCAAGGTACATCGCACTCAGTGGAAATATCTGAATAGACCTGATTTTCTAAAGCCCTAGGACTTAATGATAAGGCTAGCAGAGTCACAAAGGAGCCTGAACACACTGACATGAGACACCTTCTTTGCCAAAATCAGAGCCCTGATAGGAAAGAAAGGGACCTAGAGATGAGGCTACATGTAGGGTGAGCCTGAGGGCCCTGTGCCCTCTGAGTTTCCTGAATTCTCTGGGCTGGCCGAAGGAGCGCCTTCCTCCTTGCTAGAGGAAAACTGGCTCCCCTTACTTGGAGAACAAGTAAAGACCTCACTTGAGGCTTGGCAACACCACAGCAGTAAATACAGTGATAATCTCACAGCCCTTCCCCAGAGATGACTGTGCCATTTACCAGAGAGCCTGTACCTGGGACTCAGAGTTATCCAGACTTTGAAGACTCTGGAACATGTGGGCAGGGCTGACATGGACACGGGTGAAACAGAAATACTGTTACAGTCACCGACTGAAGAACAGATAATGGAAAGTCAGAGACATATGACATCCTGGCCCAAGTCCATCTTACAGCGGGTCCAGCGTGTTTGCAGACCCATTCTGCAGTTGGTCTCTCACCTCCGAGCACATCATTTTAAGCGAATATCCTTAGCATCTGGCATAACCCTCACATTGGTTCTTTGACCTGGAAGGAACCAAAGAACCTTCCCCCAGCCTGGCCAAGAGAGCAAATCAGAAGAAATAACAGCCCCATCCCACCCCACCCCACCCTAAGACAGCTGTGGAGATTAGATCCATCATCAAGGACTTGAAGGAAGCAAGGGTGGAGGTCCCCATCATATCCGTGTTCAGTTCATCTGGGAGGACCAGAGGAACCATCGTCAATGATGGTGGACTCCTGTGAACTTAACCAAATCTTGAAACACAGACTGCAGAGCTTTATTTACTGGAACCAATCAATAGAGCCTCTATTACTTGGTACATAGTCATTGATATGGAAAATGTGTTCTTTTCAATCCCTATCAGTGAAGAAGGTTAAAAGCTCTTTGCTTTTATACAGGAAGGATGGCAATACACATTTACTGTCTCGTCACAGAGCTGTAATCAAGCTCTTGCTCTTTATCACAGTGTCTGTAGGCCTTTGGTCATTTTGATGTTCCAGAGAACACTGTGCTCACTCACCCTGTTGAAGAGATCATGCTCATTGGACCAGGTGGGCAGAAAGAGGGAAGCACACCACTATGTGTCAGAGGGTGAGGGATGAGCCCAAGGAAAGCCCAAGATTTGCCTCATCAATGGAGTACTTAGAGTCTGGGGCATTCCACAACATTCCATTGATGTTTATGTAAAGGTGAGTTGTTGGGCCCTATTTCTCTTCAACCGAGAAGGGGGAATCTTTGGACTTCAGAGCCAGTATATGTTAATGTCTCCAAAGGGGACTGGTTTTGAGAAGGTCCTGCAGAAAGGGCTCTGTAGCAACAGGCTCAAGATGTAGTAGAAACCTTCCAATGGTCTTAGAACCGCACTGAGGTGGTGAGGAGTCTCTGGTGAGTCTCAACCACAGACACACGGCACTGACCCCTCCAAAGGGAGCCACCCTGCAGGCCTTGTGATGGGTTGTGTACAATATGGGTTGCAAGAGGAGGACAGTATTACACACTTTCTGTGTTCCACTCACCTCTTCTCACCTTCTTTCTACTCCAGGCATTGCTGCCCCTGCTTAACTGAACTGCACACCTCTGTCTGCCTGAGGCCATCACATGCATGATGCCTGCAGGGGACCAATGTGGGAACACATCAGGGGTGTCCCCACGTCAACAACCCGAGGCATAGTCCTTCCAGTGTGCTATGGGAGCTGGTGGTTAAAACTACCCCCTCCCTTCCCTCTGTGGACCATTTGCAGCGCCTTCTGCATGCTCCTTGAGGGTCTCAGTGGGACTGAGCCCCAGGGGCCCAGTCGCTCATCCACTCAACAACCCAGCCTGCAGTGGTGTTCCTCCTTCTCAGCTCACTTTCAGCTCTCTTTCCTTCAGATCACTTCCCCAAAGGGAAAATTCTAGACAAGATCACCAAGATTTGAAATCTGGAGTTTCTCATCCCAAGGCAAAAGAGCCACATCACTGAAGGCTTGGAATAGAAAAAGTCCCCCTCAGAGAGTCCAGCAGTAGCCAAGATGTGACTCAGGGCCCCCAGGACCTTGGAGGGTCTGTTCCACCAGAAGATGAGACTGCCACTGTGGAGGGCCGTGGCAGACTTTCCCTGGAGGAAAACCCAGAACCCATGGAAACTCTCTCCAGTTTCCCTATGGGATTAATTGTTTTCAATCAGTTGTTGGGTTAAAATGCTTGGGGCTGGTGCACTGATACAACACAGAGGGATGGTACGGGGAGGGAGGAGGGAGGGGGGTTCAGGAGGGGGAACACGTGTATACCTGTGGCAGATTCATGTTGAAGTATGGCAAAACCAATACAATATTGTAAACTAATTAGCCTCCAATTAAAATAAATACATTTATATTATAAAAATTAAAAATACTTCTTAATATTTTAATGAGTAGTTTTTTAAACTTAGAAAGCAAAGTATATGAAGATTGAAGTGAGGTGAAGTTGCTTAGTCGTGTCCGACTCTTTGCGATCCTGTGGACTGTAACCTACTAGGCTTCTCTGTCCATGGGATTCTCCAGGCAAGAATACTGGAGTGGATTGCCATTTCCTTCTCCAGGGGATCTTCCTGACCCAGGGATCAAACCCGGGTCTCCCACATTGGAGGCAGACGCTTTAACCTCTGAGCCACCTGTGATCAAAGGGCCTTATGGGTTGGTCATTAGGATAGCATAGTCATCCCCTGTCAAAGTGGTAGGCACAGTGGTAAACCATTTTCCTCATGTCCTTAAGATGGTTGCTGGATCTGAGACCTCAAGGACCCCTTAATTCACCCCCTCTTCACGGCCTGAGGCCAGAACCAGGGAGCTCTGATCAGAGATGCCCTAGGTCCTGCCCCTACCTGAAGCTCACCTCTAGGGTGGTCTCACTGCTCCCTTACATGGACCCAGTGTCCCTTGTAATCTCAGCTGGGAGGCTTTCCAGGCCATTGCCAGGTCACCAGGTTAGAACTGGGATGCTGGGCCAGTGGGCTGTGCGTTCACATGGGCAGAGGGACCTGGGCTCTCTTGGGACATCACCCAGGTGCTGGATGCTCTGGAAGAAGACTCCTTCTCACCTGCCTCCCTGGTCCTGCTTCCTTCGGGCCTCAGGTCCTGAGCCAGGCACCCATTCTTGGAGGACATCTGTCCTGGCTCAGTGCTGCCTCTGGGAAGCATTTACCCTCATGGAGCCTTCTCCTAGCCACTTGCAGATTCGTGCTCAATTGGGGTATCGTTTGTGTGCTCACTCTCTTTCCTTCTTTCTGCTCCCTCTCCTTATCATCTTCAGCTCCTTCAAATCTAGCCAGTCTCAGCCCTGAATTGAGGAAATGATCATTTGTTTAGTTATACAATGAATCAATGCCTTGCCTCTTTCTTATAAAGTATTGTGGGATAAAGACAGAGGCTGTAGCTGCCCCAGTGGCTGGCTAAGCCGGCAGAAGGTGGTCTATCTCTGGCTAGCCCCTGGCAGTTCGCTCTGTTCTCACTCTCGTCTTTTTCCTGCAGCTCCAGGGGAGGGCTTATTTACAGTCACTGCAGAAACACTTCTGCTAACCTCTGTTGGTATAACTGGAACTGAGTGGATACAGTGGAGCTGAGGCACTGCCTGGCAGGCATGCTCTCCAGCTGTAAGCCCTGCCCTGCAGCTCTTGAGATGGGATCCAGGCACAGAACCAAGGCTCAGTCCTTTCTGCCAGCCCTGCCAACCCCATCCCTTCCCCATCAGCCAAGGCCATCCCAGCCAACAGCCCTGGGTCCTGACACCTGAAGACAGAAGGGACTCCTTTGGGCTTGCTGGCAGCAGGGAGCAGGAGGGGCTGGGCGCTGTTAGGAGGCTGAAGGCAAAGAGGCACTGGCCTCCTCTCTGTTGGGGTCTAGGACCACTGGCTGACTTTTCCTCTGGACCATGTCCAGCTTCCAGAAGCCTCCCTGTGTGGTATCCTCATCTGAGAAGAAAGCCAGCTCTTGGTCGTCTCCTGGAATATCAGTCCCAGGCAAGCGGAGTTGGGGAGGCTCCAGTGAGGGGTGGCTGGCTGACAGATGCCCCTTCCTGGTCCCTGAGGGGAGCTGTCCCAGGCCACGCCCCATGCTTGGGGTTTTGTCCGCCTCTCTTTGACTTGGTTCTTACTCTACCAATCAGGTGAGGCATGGCACCACATCTCCCCTCCTTCTGTCCACCCTCCTCTTCCTTCTGCCCAGGATACTCATCTTGCTGATGGTTCCTAAGGCACTGGGCCGTCCTCTTGCAGGGGTCCCATGGGATACTCCCTCCTCCCCCGGCGGGGTGCACATTGGTGCTCTCCCTTGCATTGTCTGCATACGGATGGGTCTCATTCATATTCCCAGGGTCCAGTGCAAGTGTCTGCACATCACATTTCCTTGATAAAAATAAACAAAAGGAAATTGCCTGTGGAGACACAGTGAGAGGCTCAGGGCTCATGTTTGCCAGAGAAGGATGGCATTTCCATGCGTGTATGGAGGATGCTCCAGTGCAGGGGTGTCCCCAGCTGCATTAGGTCTGGGATCTGATGCCTGATGATCTGAGGTGGAGCTGATGTAAAAATAACAGAAATAAAGTGCATGATAAAGGTAATGTGCTTGAATCATCCTGAAACCATCCCCTCCCCAGTCTGTGGAAAACTGTCTTCTGCGAGACCAGCTCCTGATGCCAAAAAGGTTGCAGCCTGCTGCTCCAGTGAACCCTGCATCAGACAGAGCAGACAGACATGGCTCCTCCCTGGCTAAGATAACTCTCAAAGCACACGGGGCTGGGGTCTTGGAGGGGGAATATCCTTTTGATAATTTTTATTTATTGCTCCAATTTTTTTTCAGATTTAAGTACCTCCCCCCACCCAAACCTCATGTTAACACTGCCACCCCCACTTCTCTGTGGCCTCATCTGCTCTTTATCCATATGTAATTTAGTTTTTACCTCATTATAATCAGTGTTGTACTTCTTCACTTAATGATATTTCAAAGACACCTTCCCTGTATGGAGTCTTCCTATTCTCATGTTTAAAGACTGTATAATATCCCATCAAATGGTTGCCACATAATTCATTTAATTGTTACCTGCCTGCTGGACAGGTAGGATCTAGTCGGCACGGCTTCTTCTGCTGCTATAAATATCTCGGTACTTCAAGCTTCTTTCTTCCTTTGAATTATTTCCAGAGGATATGGTCCCAGGAGCAGGATTATGGAGTCAAAGGGTCGGAATGGCTCTTGTCACGTTCTGCCACGTTGCCCTTCAAGAAGACCTGGGCCGGGGTAGGTGATGCGTGACCGTTCACCTGCCTCCATTACCTTCACATCTTGTGCTTGGCTCGGGGAGTGCGTGGGGCTGGAGAAAAGAGGTAGCAAGCATCTTGGGCTCCAGGGCACCATCAGGGTGCTGATTTCTGGAGGTTACTCCACGCCTCTCCAGGTCCTGTGGTCTCTTGCGTGCCCCATGCCACAGAGCAGACAGTGTGACTGGAGGGCAGGTGGCTCTCGCAGGTGGGCAAAACAGAAAATGAGGGTGTGCTGTCTCCTGAAGGGCTATGGCTTCAGCGGTCGGGGAGGGATGAGGCCGGATCAAGATGCTCATCTCAGCTTGCTGCAGCCCCGCATCTGACCCTGCCAAGCCAGCCGCTGCTGCGGCTCCGCGCTCATTCTCTGGAGCCGTGAGTGGGATGCTCCAAGTCCCGGCTGCTGACAAACCACAGCCAGAGGAAGATAAATGCAAGGGTCCTTAATCCCAACTTCTTTCCATAATTAAGTTTTGAAGTCACAATTAGCTGAACCTGGTTTCAGTGGAGCAGATGGGCTTGGCTCCAGGTGGAAGCCGGCCTGTGGCAGCCAGGCGGGGGTTGGAGGGATTTCCAGCCCTGCCAAGAGATCAGGAGAATCCCTGCCCACTGCCCAGCCAGGGGGTGCCTTGTTTCTAGAGTCAGATCCTCTCCCAATCGGCGGGGGGAGGGGTTGCTGGATGGACACCACTGATGGCTGCAGATGCCCCGACATGAGTCTTCAGCCCAGTTTTAAGACCTTGTTCCAGATATTTACTGCCCACCCTTGGATGGGGCATCTCAAGACACCTTGACAAGAACCAGGGGCAGCTCAGACAGACAAGTCCTCCTTGAAATCACTCCATAGCATGTTCCTGGTTCTGCTAAACTGATATAGTTCATTCCCTCATTCAGCATCTCTGTAGAGACCCACATTTTACCAGGCTCATGGCTGGGCACAGAAACACAGAAGCTCCCTGGCTGGGCCCAGTGGGGCCTGGATATGCAAAGCTGGAGACGACCAGCCAGCGTGTCTCCCTTCTCAAATCCTCCTGCATTTGAAGAATTGACAAACACACCAGGGGGCATGACCCCACCTCAGGATCCTGGGCCACACCAGGGACATGGCAACAAAAAATGGCCCCACAGTGGAGGGCCAGGATCTGGATTCCCCTTTCTCTGGGGATACCTCCCTCGGCCATCCCCATTCCTCAAGGCTGGAGAAGGGCTCTCTCTCATCACCTGCTCCTTTTTCATCCATTAAGCTGCCAGCAGAGGAGGGCAGGCCCCCAGGAAGCCCTGCCTCCTCTCTGCCCTCTCCTGTAGCCTGGCTTTGTTCCCCATTTCTCCTTCCTCTAAGATCCCTTCCTTTGTCACCCTGTTTTTGGAGGCCTTGCCTCCTGCCCCCATAATAGCTCAATTGGTAAAGAATCCATCTCCAATACAGGAGACCCTAGTTTGATTCCTGGGTCAGGAAGATCCCCTGGAGAAGGATAGGCTATCTACTCTAGTATTATCAGGCTTCCCTTGTGGCTCAGCTGGTAAAGAATCCACCTGCAATGTGAATTCCAATCCAGTCTGGGTTGGATCCCTGGGTTGGGAAGATCCCCCGGAGAAGGGAAAATCTACCCACTCTAGTATTCTGGCCTGGAGAATCCCGTGGACTGTATAGACCATGGAGTCGCAAAGAGTGGGACATGACTGAGCGACTTTTGCTCACTAGGATTCCTTCCTTTGTCACCCTATTTTTGGAGGTCTTGCCTCCTGCCACTCCCACCACCAGACCCCCTTTCCTCCTCTGTCCCACACTTGCCTACCCTCCTTCCACCTCTTCCCTTATTAGCTTGTAGGATTGGACTTCAGAGTGACTTGCTTCTTTCACAAAAACTCTTGAACCTGGAAGGACCCTTTTCCTTCCCAGCCCTGCTGAACCTTAGCCAAGGTTATGCTCCTCATCCTCCCTCTCTCAGAATCTCAAATGTCCTCAACAGCCACCACGTCTGGAGTTGTTTACTTGGGGGTGGGTATCTAGGGTGAGTATATGACAGGCTGGACACAGGAGCGACCCCCTCAGGGTTCCTGCCATTTTCCTGGGACCTGGACATGGATGTCATCCCTGGATAGAAATGATAGAAAAGGGGTTAAATTTCCTGTTTCTCTGGTGGCCAGATCAGGGCTGTGGGAGCGGGTGGGCGTGTGTCTTCCCCACCTAGTGCTCTCACAGAAACGGGGAAGGATGTGTGGCGGGAGTGAACTTGTGGCTCAAATCCCATCAGTTGCCCAACCACACGGGCTCCTCTGCCTTCATTGTCAGTTTGTGCCTTTCCCGAGGTGTGTCAAATCCCCCAGTATTTTACCTGCAGCTCCAATCCGAACCCTACGTCTAGCGATTGCCAGAATAGTCGGGAAATGACGGCAGAGGCCAAGGACTGCGTCCCTGTGATGAGGTCGGCCCTGCTCAGGGGCTTTGGTTTAATTATGTCTTATTTTGTGAGGATCCCAAGACCTTCTTCAGAGGGGGCTCTGAGCCTTTGAGGGGACTGCTGGCCACGAGAGGTGGTCTCAGCCAGGTGAGGCCAACAGAGTTGATGAGCTGTTGGTGATGCCACCCCTCCTGCCTTTGCCCCCACCAAGAATATTCATGCCCCAGGGATGGAAGGCCCCAGAAGTCACAGCCTGACTTTGTGGCCGGCCACCTGCCATGCATACGCCGGGGCGTCTCCCAGGCCTCTGCACCTGTCATCTCCTGGACTGGGACCTGTGGCTGTGGAGGAAGCTACTACGATGCTGTGTGTGGGCATCACACAGGCCTGAGCACACGGAACGCTGCCACGGACCAGACCTGCCTGTTTCTATTTCTGAAAGTGGCACCAGTAGCTGTTGGGGGGGACGAGTGTCCCGAAGATGCTCCCTGGAGAGCGAATCCCAGAGCTCACCGGCAGGGTCCCACTCAGCCCTGGCACAGCAGGTGCTCAAATGCTCAGAATAAAGCAGAATTGAATGTCTCCTCTGACAGCCCAGGATGGGGCTCCCAGGACAGCTCCTCCAGGGCTTTTCAAATCATGGGTTTTAGGCCCCTGATGAAGTCACCCCTGGGGTGGGGAGGGGGCCTGGGGCCCCTCCTATAATTTTCTCACTCATCACCGAAAATGGCTCCGCGGTTATTACTGGAGTGAACAAACACCACGTCCTGATTTTTAGTAAACCCAAACATTGTCCTACAGTTTCACCTAAGAACCCCATCTCTCAGTGATCAGACAGCATTCCCGCTGGCTTAGGAGAGAGGCTGGCCTGTTGGTCCATGTGACCCGGGGCTCCGGCCTTGACAACAGGAGCCAAAGGCATCAATATCTCAAAAATGACTCAGACCAAGAGAACGCAGCTGCCGGCCCTTGCTGGCCACTGGAGGGAAGGTAGGAAGGGAATGAGGAAGGAGGAGCTTCACAGGGACAAGAAGGGCCCCCGGCAAGAAGGGCCCCTGGCGTCTACCGGGGCAGATCACCCCTAGGAGGCTGAGTTTGGCCTGGGAGGGTAGGTTTTCTGATTCCCAGGGGCTTCCCACTCTGAGACACCTGGAGGGAGAGGAGGCTGGAGACCCAGGGGCCCACAGATCCCAGGTCTTAGGAAAAGAAGGCACTAAATCCTCATTATAAGGCTTTTTAAATGCACAGACAGGATATTAGCGTTTAAACAGCTTCTATTACTCCAGGGCAAACTTTAAAAAACATAATATTTATAGAAAACCTCATCCAGCTCACCCTGTTTGCTCTTTATTTCTCCTGCAATTATGGCTAATTTGGAGACAGTTTGCTGGCATCTCCGCCTGGTGCCAGTCAATTATGAAGCCACCCACTGGCTCCCACAGGTTGCAGGGTGACATGAGGCTGTCCCAGAGCCTGTCCTTCCTCCCTGCCCTGCCTCTTCCTGGACACACCCCCCTTGCAGGGCTCACACACTGTGGGCCAGCACCCTTTCTCCCTGAGCCATCTGTCTGTCCTGGGAGCCCATTTTCTAAGGTCCGCCCCCCAGGCGTAGAGGCGGGGAGGTGTTTGCTCCTGTAGGGCCCCCAGCCACTGAAGCTCCCAGGCCCTGGGAGCTTACACATGACTGCCTGCCTGTGTCTCTGAGCTGAGCCCCAGTAATGCTGAGCCTGGGACGAGAGGCTGGCGATGAGTCGTCTGCCTGCTCTGGGTTGCAGCCCCACGAATCCCAGAGTCACACTGCCCCTCCAGGACCTGTGGGGGAGGTGGCTCTCTGAGGAGCTATGCGGTGCTTGGACACAGGCTCTTTGCTCTCCAAGGACATGCCACCGCCAACAACCCCCTTCTCCTCTGTCCATCCCCCAAGTGTTTGCTAAGATCTTCTCTTTTCAGGGCACAGCTAGAATACAGCTCAGACACACCTGTCCACACGGGGTTCCCAGTCTGGGGAACCACAAGAAAGGGAGAATGGCAAGGCTCATGTAAGACCAGGTGGATCCCTACTGGTGCACAGGGTTGGACATCAGACCTGGGTTAAAAAGAGGTAGGTGCGGAGAGCCAGTGTGAGCAGGTACAGGGAAGCATCTGGGGGCCAGCACAAGAGCTGGTTCCAGTCTGGGCTCTGCCACCCTCAGCCTTCCAGCCTGAACATCCTCCTTGCACAGGGGTGGCCACATCCCCTGCAGGGGTCGGGGAAGAAAGCGCTGTGGACCCCCGGTGACCAGCAGCACAGGCCGAAGCTAGCGCAGGTTTCCCCCTGCAGCAGTGAACCGCAGGAGGCTGCTGTGGCCATGGGGAGAGCCCAAGTGGGTGAGAAAAACAGAACGTCCTCCACCCCGGGTCAGCCAGTCTTGCTACCCAGCATCCCTACTCCCTCTGTGCTGAGCACAGTGCATGCAAAACATTGCTGCTTCTCAACCTGCACAATGGTGCAGCGACTCACCCTACAGAGAGCCACCTGGGGCGCAGAGAGGCTTGCTGACTCACTAGGTCACACAGCTGCTAAGCTACAGACCTAGATTCCAGGCCAGGCCCGAGGGATGCGAAGTCCCTGTCCCTGGCATTGGGCCCTCTGCCCAGACCCTGCCCAGGCACCTCTGTTCCCCCTTCTTGGTGACAGGCCTCCTCCACGTGGAGTCAATGGGAAGATGATCCAAAGACAGAGGTGACTCCAAAGCAGGCAGGGGGCCTCTCTCACGGAGCGGGGGCGAACTTTCACACCCACACTGCCAAAGGGAGCCCCAGCGGTCAGGCTGGAAGGGCCAGGGGCGGCGTTCCCTCTGCACCCAACCCCTGTTTCACCGTGATTAGGCCCCTTCACAGTGAGGATGGAGGCTACAGGCCCCAACTTTGTCAGCTTTAAAATGGGAGCAATGATACCTCCAATACCTCTTTAAAGAGTGGTGTCCAGGGCATGGGGTGTCCAGTGGTCAACTGTGTGACCCTTGGCTCAAGGTGGAGAGCGGTGGGGAGCTCTGCAGGGCTTCTGCTTCAGAGGACACCTTCTGACCAGGCCCCACCCTGTCTCATGGAGCAGACTCATTCATTCTAGCATGCAAGTCTCCTGGAGTCCCGGGCAAGTGGCCGTTGTGCAGTGGGCACCAGAAACTAGAACTGAGCAAGACCCAACCAGGATCCTGGAGGGGGTTACCAGTGGAAGGGAGATAGCAGAGTAAATGGGTAAAAACAGTGCCCTCAGATGAGTGCATGGGGACACAGTGGAGGGAACGACTCCCCACTGTAGGATGGTCAGAGCGGGCTTCCTGGAGGTGGTGACTTCTAAACTGCTTCTCACTTGACATGCCACAGCCCTCCATGTCTTTGCCCACAAGCTTATCCTAAACTGAAGGTAGGAGCCAGCTGTGGGGTGGGATGTGGAGGAAGGAGGGTATTTTAGGAGGAACAAGCCTGGAAGAGGGGGTGCTCAGCAGATGTTCTAGATAACTTGGAAGCAGCTCAGCCTGGCTGGACCACAGGAGGGTGAGAATATGAAGGAGCTGCAGGGGCTGAGCTGGGACTAAATAGGCCAGATGTAAAGAACTTTGTGCTCCAGGCTAAGACAGAAGTTTAGACTTGATCTGGGCAGGTGGTGCTGGGGCCTGGGCCTGGGGGCTCTAGGGAAGGGGGCAGGTGAAGAAAGGGCAGAGGCAGACCCTGCAAGGCTGGTCTGTGCTGAGAAGCTGGGGTTGGCAGGAACTGAGGGTGATCCCAAGAGTTCGGGTGGGTGGCAGGACCCTCCTGGGATTGTAGGAAAAAGAAGGAAAAGCTGGTCAGAAGAGAAATGAACAGTTTCAGTGTGCTGAGTCTGAGGAGTGTCTGGACACCAGGTGGGCATTATGTGGATAGTGGGAAACGAGTGGGTGCCAGGTGGGGCTTGGGAGGGGCTCTAGGCGAGGGTGCTCACTTAGGAGTTGCTAGTTTGAGCGCCATCTCCCGAAATGCGGTGGGGCCGTGGCTCAGGGAGAGAGATATGGGGGACAAGAACCAGGGAAGCGGTTTGTCTGCCATGGCCCTCTCTCCTTTCCATAGCGGTGAGTCCCCACCTGGATGTGAAGGCCAACCAGGGAAGGGGAGAAGGTGAGATTCTCCAGTTCAGGTTCCAGCCCTGTCCTAAAACAACCTCAAAAGTTCAGGCGGGGCCACTCCGGCACATCCCCCAGGCCCGGCTGTGTGCGTGGGCAAGGACAAAGCTTTGGAGGGGAGGGGGTTCTGGGAGGCAAGATCCCCCAAGAGGAGCCAAAGCCCCTAGGAAGCAGCGTGCTTGGCGGGGGGCGGGGGGCGTGGGACTCTCCTCTGCAACCACCTAGCCACCTGGGAGCATCTCCTGGCTGCCAGGCCCAGACCGGGAGAAGTCCCACGAGGCTCTGGAGGGACCCTCAGGCCACAGGAAAGATAAAGGCCAGCTCACTAATGCCAGCCTGGTGCTCCCTGGAATTGAGATACAGAGAGAAATCCACTCTGCCTGCTGGTCCAAGAAGAGCGTCCCTGGGGCAGTGTCTCCTCCGGCTGGCCTTGAAGAACAAGGAGGAATTGCAGAGCAAAGGCTTGGGCAGGCAGACCTTTCTCGGCAGAGCTATTGGTCTTTGCAAAAGAGGGAGGCCTACAGCACATCCCACTCGCGCTCAGGCATGTCAGACTCTTTTCGAGCCCATGGACTGCATCCCGCCAGGCTCCTCTGTCCATGGGCTTCTCCAGGCAAGGATACTGGGGTGGGTTTCCATTTCCTTCTCTAGGGGATCTTCCCTACCCAGGGATGGAACCAGCGTCTCCTGCATCTGTGGATTCTTTACCACTGAGTCACATGGGAAGCCCCGATCTAGACATGCTGGCCCTAATTCTGCCCTGGATGGGAATGGGGTTAGCAGAGCCCAGTGGAGCTCAGCCTGTGACCACAGCCGTGGGGCTGACTATAGCTGCCCCGGCTCCCAGTGGCCACTGGCGCCTTCTCTGTGGCTGCCCTGGCCTCTCCTGCTGACACCCTGCCCAGCCACCCAGGTGCCCCACAGGTTCCTGCTCCCAGGTCAGCCCCTCCCAGTGAGGCCCCAGGGCCTTTGAGAGTTTCCCTGGAGGCGGGGACTGGTTGTGGTCCTGGAAGAGGACACCATGGGGAGGAGGACACCGTGGGGCAGGCTGCACCTGGGCCTGGGATTCAGCCTGGAGGAGGTGCTTCAGTGTGGGGAAGCCCATGGCTCGGGTGGTGCTGGGGCCACTGGTGAGGCCCCGGGGAAAGGTCTCTTCCATGTCAAAAGCACAGAACTCAGATTTTCAAACCACCTCCATGGCAACCCTGATGCCAGGGATCATGGGAGACCTGCAATTTACGCTTGTTTGCACGCATGTGCACGCATACACACACTCGTATCTGGCTTTCCTTCTCCCAGTTCAGCCGGACTTGATGAGAACCTTCCTCATCCCCGATAGAGGCCCTTCCAGCTTCAGCCTCCCCACTGCCACTTCCCAGGTCTGGCCGAGACCCTCGCTCTGATCACTTCTGCTGTCATTTCCTTTGCTGAGAGGCCCGGGGCTAGCCAGTGAGGAGGGAAGGGGTCTTCAGTTGGGGCTTGTCCTCTTCCTGGGCCCTCCCAGCTTCTGGGGTTTTGGGGCCCAGAGCTCTGGGACTGTCGGCTCCAGCTCACATTGAGTGTGCCCACCAGTCTCTCCAGGGTCCAGTGTCTGTTGCTGATTTTGTGACTCCGGTTTGGGGGAGGGAGGAAGGAAGCAGAGGAGAGGCAGGGCTGGGTGTGTGTGTCCGTGGTCTCAGGAGCCACCTGACGTTTTCACTGGGGGATCTGAAGCAGGTTCCTGCAAGGACAGGCAAGAGGGAAGGGACAGGACAGCGCACCCCATGCAGGGCCTTCCAGAGCTTCCGCTCAGCCCATGGAGGCCACCGAGGGGAGTCTGGCTCTCAGGCAGGCCACACTTCCTGTCCAGGGACACTCCTGACCCCAGCCGTGCAGGCTGGGCCCTGGGGGAGAGCTGTGGTGCCAGCTGGGGACAGGCGCGAGGGGGCACTTTCTGGGGCCGTGCTGGGCAGGCTGCTTTCTCATTGCAACCCCGGATCTGCCCGGAGCCGAAAAAGCAACTCGGCAGTCCGCGCTTGGTACATACCCAAAAATACATCATCATTTTGGAACCGAGGCTCCACGCAGGCTCGGGGAGGAGACCCAGCGGGGCAGCCGTGGCGACTGGCAGCGCAGCAGGCTGGGGATGGGGGCTGTGGTCCCCACGCGGCGCTGGGTCGAGCAGGCACTCACACTCGCAGCTGTCTTCAGTGCCGCTCTGATCTCTGCTCTCTGCTCCCGCCCCGTCCTCTCCCTTCCCTGGTCTCCCGGGTTTCTTCCCCAGGTCATTCAGCTTAGCGCCTGCTCTGGGCTCACCCGTCCGCTGCGGTCCTGCCCAGTAGTGTCCAGTCCAGTCACTCCTGCTGCCCAGCTCTGTACCCAGAGCTGAGCTTCCCCATCCGGATGCCTGCACTCCCACATGGGGCCTGGGGGAGGCTCCCATGGTGCCGGGGTGGGGAGGCAAAACCTCCCAGACTGATCAATCTCACAGATACTGGATGGGGAAGGGGAGGCCTCTGAGGCTGAGAAAAACAGAGTGAGTGGGGAAAAAAGACCACCGTTTGTTTTCTCAAAAGGTTTCTCTTGTCTTCAGAGGTGGAAGATGGTAGCAGCAGAGGTGAGACCTGCCGAGACCCCAGCGCCAAGTCTGGGAGGGGGAGCCGCTGGCTCTGGGCCCTGGATTGAGGCCAAGTTGAGATGAGGCATTACTGCCGCCAAGCCAGAAGTTGAGTGCCGCGCAGGGGCTGGCAGGGGCTGGCAGGGGCTGGTAGGGGGTGGCAGGGGCTGGCAGGGGGTGGGGGTGCCGGGACCCTGCTTGTGTGTGTCTGCCCCACACCTGGCCTGCCTCAGCATCTTCTGAGCTGCTCTCCCTATGAGCCTCTGTGCTGCTGGACACCCAACCCTGCAGAGCATCCGGGCTTCTGGATTCCTGCTCAGCCCTGCCCAGAGCAGGCTGGCCCAGCTGGCTGGCTGGCCTCCCTGACCATTGCCTCAGGTCAGGGCAGCCCAGGGGTCACAAGCTACCTAGGGACCCAGCCAGGCAGGAGTCCATCCATCTGTCAGCCTGAAGACCAGATTTCCCCCAGGCCATCACCCCTCTTTGACGGGACAAAATAAAGAGATGAAAGGAAGCCATTCTTCCCACGATCCTTAAGGTTTCTTCCAGTGGGGAAAACTGAGGCCTGGAGGCGGGATTTGGGGATGGGGGTCCTATGCACTTGTGAGGGGCAGTAGGTGGTAAGCTTGCCCTTGGGCCCAGCTGGTGCCCTCAGACTGGCAGAGGACGGGGACTACCTCTGATAGTCCAGCTCTTCCTTGCCCATATCAGGGCTTTTGGCTTGCTCATGTTAGAAGGATTCCTTCCCACCCCATTAAGGCCAGCTGTGGGAGTGCAGGGGCACAGAGGGGTTCCTGGGTGGCCTCAGTAGGGACCACTCCATCCACACCCCCATCATCTTCACCCAAGGGGGACCTGGCTGAGTAGGGAGGAAGACTGGATGGAGAAGGAGGAGATGGGGCTCGGGGGCTGGGAGCCTCTGGCTGGGTACCCTGACTCCCATTTAAGGCCCAGCTTGTGACTCCCAAGCTGGACGAACCCCAAAGAGGCACCAGGACAGAAGTAGGGATGTCAAGCTTTACACCTTTGGGGCTGGCAAGGATGCTGATGGTGCGGGGAAGTGTGGAGGTGCAGGGGGAAGGGCTCGGAGGGCAGGGGTGTCTGTGTGCTCTTGTTGAACGCTCTGTAACTATGTTACAAGCCCCTTTACAAGCCACAAACACTGGAGGATGGCAAAGAAGTTCAGAGAAGGCCTGATGCCCCAGGAAGCCCTTGTCTGATTTCTAGCGGGTCTAATGAGCTCCAGGGCCCCCTGGGGGTGCAAGCGCTTAAGAGCCAGTGAGCAAACATGGCCGGAGGCTTCGGAGGCCCAAGAATTTGCAAACCCAGCTCTGCCAGTCACAGCTATGGTTTGACCCTCAATTTCCTCATTTCTAACTGAGGTGACAACTCCAGTCCCACTCCTAAGCTGTTTCAGTGATCTGATAAGACTGACCAAATGACCAGTGATCAAACAGACGCATAAAAGGCATGTAGCCTCGTACCACCTGAGGATGAGTGAGGGGGGAACGGGACATCAGAGTAGACGTGGGTCTCCCTGCAGCTTGAGGAAGGGTCTGGTGCCCTGCTGCTTTTCAGAAGGCCCCTATGCCCACCCCAGGTCCCTGGCCATCCTCCTCTGGGTCCTTACTGAGGTAATGAGTGCCCACACCTGTCGACATGGTGCTCAGAGCTGGCACCTGGTCACATTTCCTCTGAGAGTGTCCGGAGGGGCCTGTGGAGCCAGACTTTGGGTTCAGAAAGCTCATGGGGACCACAGTGCCCACCACATGCAGTCAGGAGGCCCCGTCCTTACTCTCTGTGGCTTCCAGCCTGGTCAAGTGGCCTTGCCCTTTACCCAGACTTACTTACCATCTCTGCCTTGGGAGATGGGCAGCTCCTGGAGGTCAGGGGCTTGGCCTTGCCTGTTGTAAGCAGGGGCGGGGGGCAGCCATCATGGGGCTGGGCACACAGCAGATACCTACAGAGGGGTCTGAAGAGAACTTAAAGGCTGCAGAGCACGGCTGTGCTGCCCTTTAGGGAAGGCAGGGGTGGAGGCCAAGCCCTCATGGAGAGAAGAAACAGATTCCTCCATGATCTGGGTCACTGTTGACCAGACAACGAGCTCAGGTCTGGAGGGTCTGGGGCTCCAGCAAACTTCACACTGCATCTCTGGGATGCGGGTGGGAGGTCTGCACTCCCACCCCGAGCATTTTGGGAGCTTGCCATTTCTTGCGTGCCTCTCTATCTCCTGGGGACCTGCCCATGCCGCCCGCACTGCCCCTGAATAAGTTGCCTGTCTCCTGGCATCCTCTGCCCTGTGGTGGCCACACCAACACCTTCTCTGGGAAGACTGGCTCAGATAGCAATGTCTTGTGGGCAGGGCCTGTGTCAAATTAAGCCCTAGGGCGTCTGCTAAAAAAACACATGCCTGAGTGCACACACATGGCAGTGCAGGAGCGCACAACACAGCTGCGTGCATTTCTGCACGCACACACTACTCAAACACACAGGTTCCCCCTGCACACACGATGACTACCCCCACAAGCATACCAAGGTGGCGTACGCATCAGAGGGGCCCCTAGTCAGCAGACCATGTCCACCCACATGCACCCCGGAGGCCTTCAGTTGGTCGGTCGCAGGGGGATGTCCCAGGGCCCCAGCATAGAGACTTGGCTGTCCACCTGGGCTCGGTGGTGACAGGCTCAATCCACAGCCCTCCCGGCCGGCGGCATGAGACGTGGAGAGGATGCCGCATCCTCTGGTAAGAACGCCAGCAGTGAGAGATGATGAAGGGAGAAGAAGGAGGGGGCTGGGAGCAGCTGCCCCCACCGAGTGGGGCCAGGGAGTGGATTCTAAGGGCCACCATCCACACAACCCCAAGCTCAGCTGCTCTGCAGTGGTCCCCCTCCAGCACAGTGATAAAGCAAATGACACTTTCAATAATTCAGCAGTAGGAGGGGGACTTGGGAAGTGGATCACGTCAGGGGCAAGATGAGCAAGGGAAAGATGGGGTGCATAGGGAAGGCAGGTTGAACTCACATCTGACCCTTCACATGTCATCACACCTGGGGGGCTCTCCCTGTGTCCTGATTTAAAGAGGTGCTGGAAGAATCTCCTTTCCAAACAGTTAACACGTGGCGGCCACTCAGCACTGCCTCCCATTCAGAAGAGCTACCTGGTCCCCCCTTTTCAATAGATGAGACTCCTCTGCAGCCTCCAAGGATGGGAAGGGACTCATCCATCGCTGGCCAGCTGTCGTCCTTTGACAGCTCTCCCTTTAGACCGCCCTTAAACCTGCCCTCTGGACTCCTCCTTCTGATTTCAGTGGATCTAAGGCCACATGGAGAAAATCACCTTTTCCTTCAGCAGCCCAGCCCTCGGACACTCCAAGACAGACAGTCTGGCTACCCAGTCTTCCTGCACTGGCTGAACAGTCCTAGTCCTTATGGCTGTTTCTCTTGGGATGTCCCATGAACCATCATAGCGATGACTTCAAAGTGAACCCAAGGGTCCAGGGAGGCTCCAACCAATTTCCCCTTTCCATAATCTGGGAATGTGCCTTCAATCATGCAATCTGAATAATGTGAGCTTTCGAGGCTTCTACTCAGAGTGACCACACCCTCCAGCATGTCTGGGACACTCTTGGTTTACAGGTAACAGTGTCCTCAGTCTGGATAAGCTATTTTGTCACCATTTGTCACTATTATGGACTAAATGTTTTTGTCCCCCTCCCCACCCTGGAAAATTCTTATGTTGAATCTCTGACCCCAGTGAGATGGTCTTGGGAGGTGGGGCCTTTGAGAGGTGATTAGGGTCAGATGAGATCATGATGGTGGGGCCCCTGTGATGGGATTAGTATCCTGATTACTTCCTGCTTCTACTTTCCATGTGAAGACACAATGAGAAAATAGAAAACAGCGATCTGCAACGCCAAAAGAGGGCCCTGACCAGGACCCGACCCTGCTGGCACCCTGATCTTGAACTCCAGCTCCCAGAACTGTTAGCAGTAAATATCTTTCCTTGATAAGCTGCCCGGTCTGTGGCATTCTGTTACAGCAGCCTGCATGGATAAGACAACCCCCTTAATTGTACTAAACTGACCATCACTTAAAACTCTCACCTCTTCCTTCTCTTACATTCATCAACTTAGTATTTTTGGACCAAAGAGCAGTATTTTACATATATTCTTATTGAATTTAGTTCAGTTTCATCTATGGTCCTGGGCAGTATTAGTTATTCTTCTCAGTTTCAGATAAACAAGAATCTGATCATCATGCCTATTGCACGCTTACATAAATCACTGATGAAAATGCTGACTAGGCTAGGGTTGAGAGCAGAGCCTTGTGGCATACCACTAGGGACACCCCAGGAGCCAGCGCTCTTCGGAGATAATCATCAGGCAATTCTGAATGCACCCGACTGTGCCGCTATCCAGTCTCCAATTAGAAGATGACATGGGGACTTTCTGGTGGTCCAGCAGTTGAGTACCCACCCTCCAGTGCAGGGGGTAAAAGTTTGATTGAGGAGCTAAGCCCGTGTGCTGCAGTGAAGACTGCACAAGAGAGAGAGGAGGCAGGAGCAGGGTGGGCCTAATTGAGCAGGTGATGTTCAGGCCAAGCTGGAGGGGCCAAGCGAAGGAGCCCTGAGGCTCTTTGGGAGGACGTTCCAGCAGGTGGAATAGCCCAGCAAAGGCTGTCATGGGATGTGTCCGGCTATTCAGAGAACAGTCAAAGTGGCCCCTTGGGCTGGAGTAAGGAAACTGAAGGGGAGCTAATGGAAAAGGTGGTCAGAGAGATGATGGGGCCAGATCTCATGAGGTCTTACATGGGAGGGTGTTCTGATGACTGGCTTTTTGCTAAAGGAACCAGCAGTCCTGAGAGGATTTGAGCTGAGGAGGGGCACGTTACAAGGTCCAACTTAGGCTTTAAAAGTGTCATCATTAAAACCCCTGAGCACAGTCCTTAAAAGGGGGGAGAAATGAGTTAGGGTTAGGGTTGGGTTTTAGGGTTAGGAGGTGTTGAAGAAGGAAGACCTTAAGACCATCTCCACTCATCCTAAGGATTTCTTCAGAGCCAGCACCCATAGCGGAATGGGGATGCTTCTCGGCTCCATTAGTGGCCTTACCCTTCTACCCTGGATCAAGAGAACCTGAGATATCTTTGATGGCACCGGGCACCTCTTAGTCAATCTGCTGGGGCAGGAAGGAGCCTGGACCCAACATCACTCAGACAGAGACTAATTTCAGCTCAGCTGCTGACTTGCTGTGTGGCTTTGAGAAAGTTTCTTAACCTCTCTGAGCCTCAGTTTCCGTTTTGGAAAAATGGGATAGCATCATGTACTTTCCTGGATGATTATGAGGTTTAGAAATCACCAAGGTGAAGGAACTGGCACACAGGTGGTGCTTGATAAATGATCACCATTATAAATTTGATCAAGGGAATTTGCAGGTATAAGAATGAAGGGAGAAGCAGGTATGAAAGTGGGGGTTGGGAGGCGAGTGAATTTATTCATCACAAAACTGGAGAAGGAAAAACTCCACATCCGCAAGTTGCTCAGGGGTCTCTGGGGCCTGGCCAGCCTCAGGGACCCTCAGCCTTCTGGATAGTGGCCTCTCGGCCTGGCCTGCACAGAAGCTGCTATAGACGCTCCTCCAACCCCGTCTTGCCTTGCTCCATCCTCATTCCTGTATCTCTTGTCCTTCCTTCCTTCCCTCCAATGCATCTGCAAGTCCCAGAGAGTCAGCACGCTGGACACCCAGCAAAGTAGCCTGGAGATTCCTTGCTAGCTTGCCTGAGATCCCCGGTTCTGTGAGTCAAGACCTGGAAGGCTAGTTCCAGCAGATGAAGAACAGAAGCCCCGAGAGCAGAGCAGCAAATGCAAGCACATCTTTGGAGGCAAGTTGGGCCTCTGCCTCCGAGTGGTTTTCTCTTTATTCCCTTAGACTGGCTGGAAGTGCCTCTGTCCCCCACCCCTGCCCACCACCAGGAGGGGGTGATTATTTGCTTGAGTATCAGTCTGGTTGGCTCAGAGTGGCATCCTGAGCACCTAGCACAGCCTTGGTACACAGTAGGTGCCCATGGCACCATCCTGGACCAGATCACTGGAGCCGCCCAGGGCCTTCCCAGAAGGACTCTGGGCAGGAGTGGCCCTGCTCAGTGTTTGCTGGCTGCGGTGCAAGGGGAAGGGTGGCCAGGAGAGTGGACTTGGGGCCAGTACTCATTATTATATACTTTTAACTTTACAGAACTCTTGTTGCTGAAAGCAAGTGTGTGGTCACTTGGGGCTCAGGTGTCCAGCATCTGCCTGCAGCAGCGAGGCAGAAGCGCGCATGTGATGGTGGAAAGGACAAAAGCAAAGTGTCCCGGGAGAGCCTGAGCTGCTCAGGAGTCGCCAGGGGTGACCCTAGTGCTCAGGAGGGGGTGGAGGGGCCCAGGGGCGGAGGGAGGACGGCCCAGTCCTTCGGGTTGGTTCTGCCTTTCCAAGCACCTCACCGAAGCCAGGGAGAGACTGACTTACAACTGTTGCATGGTGAGGGACCTACACTAAGTGATGAGCTTGTATGTTCTGCTTTTCAGCCACAGATAAGAATAAAACCCACCTTCTTCATGGACCTCCCCAGTGGCTCCCAGAGACCCCCAGCCCTTCCATCGGCCTTGAGGGAAGACCTGTAAGATCAGAAGGGATCCAGGGTGGGCAGCCAGGCTGGCTGGTGCCCGTGTCTTTCTGCCTGTTGCCCCCATCAGAGGCAGACATCCACGAGAGACTGTGCAGTTTCTCCTTTCAAGCCACCCTCACAGGCCTTCCCCATGACAGGCTCCGTCTCAGGCAGATGGTGTCAAGGCCTCACGGTCTCCCTCCTCTCCCAGCCTGCTGCCTGCAAGCTTTCCGTGCTCCCTCTGGCATGTGCCTTGGGCAAAGCCGTCCACCCCGGAGCAGGTGGGGCATCTGTGAAGTCTGAGAGAGAGAGAGAGAGATGTGTGTCTTGCTCTCTGCACCGTGACCCATCTTCCACTCCTCGAAACGAATGATAAATTACTCTGCCCAAGCGAAACACGCCCGGACAAGCCTCCTCTCCAACTGTAATTAATACTCTTGGGAAAACACAAACTCGGGTTTTTTATACTTTCGCACAAACACGGATGCGCACACGTAGGCTCTTCTTTCTGCCGTCTTCTAAGCTCATCTCGAACGTTTCACGTGCTGCTTCTTTCATGGGTAACACCAAGCTACCCAGCTGGATAGAGCCTGAAAACCAGGGCGGCGCTGGGGACCCTTGTCAGTCCCTGTGACACAGAGCTTGACAGTTTGGGAGCTGATTTTCTGGCAAGCAATGCCCACATTGCTCGTACAGCAAGCTCCCTACATAGGAAAGAGCTCCATTCCAAGAGCGCGTTTGTAAATCCAATTTATTTGCAAGTCCAGCAAAGTTAGCCTAGGTATCCAGCTAACACAATCGGCTACACTATACTATAACAGGTACACAAATAATTCATAAAAAACAAACACAAAAAATAAACATTTTAAATCTTACAGTACAGTACCTTGAAAAGTATAGCAGTACAGGATAAAATAGCTAGCACTGAAAGGGGCACAGTCGAGTTTTTGAAAGTTCACAACTTGGAGGTACGTATGTAGGGGACTCAACGCCCAGTGTAGCCTTAGAGTTAGAAACAGCCGTGGGACTGGGTGAACCCGTCGTGATCAACATATCAGACATTCCCCTACCTTTCTCCCCCACGATGGCAGCCTTAGTGATGCACTAATCCAAACACATGTGCATATATGTCAAAGAACTCCTGACGTCTGATATTCCTGGAAGAAAGTTCTATAGTGAGTCGGAAGCCTTGCAGTCCCGTGAAGCTAGTCTGCCGACAACCCTGACAATGGAAATGCTCCGTCAAAGGTCAGGAGAGCCCCGGCTGGCCTAGGAGGGTCTAGTCCTCTGTGTCCCATGCTGGTCAGTTAGCTCCTTTGGTGTGGCAGGTGGAGGCATGGCTGGGCAGGGGCTCAGAAACCCAAGCCCAAGAAGCCCACACTCTCTTATAAGGATCATCAACTTCACTCAAGGGAAATTCTCAGCATGAAAAGAGGCCTGGGCAGCATGAGCCTGAGCAAACCTCAGTTTCCTCATCTGTAAGGTGGGGATAAAGTGTGGTATGAGTTGACAGCTGTGTGAGCCCCTCGTAGTCTGGGGGATGCTGTGCACAGATAAAGGGTTAAGAGTGCAGCTTCGGCTGTGCCTAGCTCACAGAGAGGGTGTGGGGACTGTGATGTGGGGGGTGAGTGGCCTTGGCGTCTGACAGGTCCTCCTTCCAGCTCAGCTACTTGTATGGGGGTCAAGGTGGATGCTGTGCCTGATATGCTATGCTGTGCTTAAACTATGAGGCAATTGGGGCTGCTGGGGGACTCTGAGTTCCCTTTTGCCTCAACCACTGGGGGGTTTCTGACCTCCCCACGCCGGGGGTGGGGGGTGGTTTCTGATTTCCCCACCCCGGGGGGCTTTCTGACTTCCCCATCACTGAGGTTTAGAGAGGTTTGGCAGTATTATCCTCCCCCTCCCTACTTATTCTTTACAATCAGAAATTTCTTAAGAAGAGGTTCTGTGAAGAGCCCTTTGTAACAGTCTTCTAAGATCTACGTTCTTGATGCTGCAGATTCATCTTAACTGAGGTGGGGGGAGGGAGTGACGGGCCGTTCTCAAGGAAAATAAGACAATGGTGTTTGTCCCTCTACTCAGACCCCTCACTCTCAGGTCCACGGTGCCTGGACCAGCCCACTCCCTTCTCAGGAGCTCTCCCTCCTCCCACCCTGGTGCCTTGAGGCAAGAATGGTTTTCAAGACATCGGACACCAGATGATGAAGGACAATGATCTGTCTCTGAGAGGTGGGAAACCCAGAGAGGGAGCCTTCATAGCTTTCCGTCCAGAGAGGTCTCAGGCCAAAGTGCAGGGATCCCAGGTAGAGCCTGGGGTCATCCCTGAGTTGAGACAGAACTGAGAGCTGGGGAGACCAAGTTGACTGGAGCTGCAAGACTTGGTAGCAGAAAGGAAAGAGCTAGACAGAGTGAGGACCCTGGAGAAGTCTAGAGGGTTCCCACTGAGTATTCAGCTGAGTCCTAATCAGCACATGCATTTGAGGGAAGAGTCATCTGAAAGGATTAGAGGAAGCAGTACAACCATCAAAATAACAAAATAAGAGGTAAAGCTAATAAGTCATGAATGGAGATAAAATGGAATAATGATGAAAAACATACTTAATCCAAAAGAAAGCAAAAAAAAAAAAAAAAGATGGAAAGGAGAATAAAGAACAAATTTAAAAAACAGAAAAAAAAATGAGATGATAGACTTAAGCCTATGTTGGACTAAGGTTTGAAAATTAATGAATATAATTCACCAAGTTTTTAAAGTTGTTTTTTAGCAAACTAAAAATGGAAAGACATATGATCATTTCAATAGACACAGGAAAAGAATTTAACAAAAGTCAACATCAGTTTCTAACAAAAAAATACATACAATTTTCCAATGAACTAGCAATAGAAGGGGACTAGGTGAGCAAACTCCAGGAGATGGTGAGGGACAGGGAAGCCTGGTGTGCTGCAGTCCATGGGGTCGCAAAGAGTTGGACATGGCTGAACAACAACAAGAAATAGAAAGAACCCTATGAAAAACCTACAGATAACATCCTACTTAACAGTGAGAGGCTTACTATCTTTTTAACACAAGGTATAAAACAAGAATGGGTGTTTTCACCACTTCTGTTGAGTGTGCTACCAGAGGTTCGAGCCAGTGAAACAAGGCAAGGAAAAGACATAAAAGGTCTCCAGATTGGAAAGGCAGAAGCAAAACTGTCTTTCTTCACAGACATCATGATCACATATGTACAAGATCTGATTGCATCTACAAAAGCTACTAGAACTGGTGAGTTTCGCAAGGTTTCAGGACACACGATTGCTATCAAAAAACATAATTTTATTTTTCTACACTAGCAATAATCAGAAATTGAAAGAAAAAAAAACCATTTAAAATAACAAAAAAAATATGTGATGCCTAGGGGTAAATCTGACAAGAGACATATAAGACCCATACACTGAACCACAAACCTTAGATCAGAGAAAGGAGCCCCAACTAACTGGGGAGACAAACCTTGTTTAAGAGTCAGGAGATAATATTAAGATTCAATGATCCTCCAAGTTGATCTATAGATTCAATGTAATCCCATTCAAATTCCAAGTTGGTATTAAAAAACAATTCACATGCTGATTCTAAATGTAAGGGACCTAGAATAGCTAATCAAAGTTGGAGCGCCAATGTTACCTGATTTCCAGACTTAACATAAAACTATAATAATCATGGTAGTATGGTATGGCATTCAGGTAGACAAACAAGTCAATGCAACTAAGTCCAGAAATGGACCCCCACACATATGACAACTAATTTCTTTTCAAACCGAGAAGACAATTCAATAGATAAAGGATAGTTTTTAAAATAAGTAACATGGAATTCTGTGCTTCCCTTGTGGCTCATTGGTAAAGAATCCACCTACCAATGCAGGAGACGCAGGTTCTATCCCTGGGTTGACGAGATCCCTGGAGGAGGAAATGGCAACCCACTCCAGTATTCTTGCCTAGGAAATTCCATGGATACAGGAGGCTACCAGGCTGCAGTCCACGGGATTGCAAAAGAGCTGGACTTAACTAAGACTAAACAATAGCAACAACAATAAGGAATCCACTGGCTATCCATGTGCAGAAAAATGAATTTCACTCCACCTTCCACTACACACAAAAATGAACTCAAGATAAATCACAGACCTCATGGAATACCTAAAACCTGTAAAATGTCTAGAAGAAAGTATAGGAAAAAATCTTGGTGACTTTGGGTCATGCTAAACAAATCTTAGATACAGCATGATCTATGAAGAACACATTGGCAAGCTAAGTGAAGTGAAGTCGCTCAGTTGTGTCTGACTCTTTGCGACTCCATGGACTGCAGCCCACCGGCTCCTCTGTCCATGGGATTTTCCAGGCAAGAGTACTGGAGTGGGTTACCATTCCTTCTCCAGGGGATCTTCCCGACCCAGGATTTGAACCCAGGTCTCCTGCACTGTGGGCAGGTGCAGGCAGACACTTTAACCTCTGAGCCACCAGGAAGCCCCCATTTGTAAACTAGGCTTCATCCAAAATGAAAAAGTCTGCTCTTCAAAAGGACACTATAGAGTGAATGAAAGGTCAGACCAATGAGAAGAAAAATATTTGCAAAGCAGGTGTCCAATAAAGGACTTATATTCAGAATATATAACGGACTTCCCAAAACTCAGCAATAGGAAAACAAACCACAAGTCTGTTTCCTATATTTGCATCTCTGTTGAGAGAGTAGCACTGAAACATATGTATTACCATGTGTAAAATAGATGGTGGGAGGTTGCTATCACAACACAGGGAGCTCAGCTGGATGCTCTGTGACAACCTAGAGGGGTGAGAGGAAGGTTCAAGAGGGGATATATGTTTACTTATGACTGATTCGTGTTGTTGTACTGCAGAAACCAACACAACATTTTAAAGCAGTTATCTTCCAATTAAACATAAAAAAGAAAACAAACCACCCCATAAAAAATAGGCAAAGATTTGAAGAGGCACTTTACCAAAGGAGATGTAGGTGTCAAATAATCACACGAAAGATGTTCAACATCATTCGTCATCAGGACAAGGCAATGGGCACCACACCCAAATACCATTTCACACCTGTTAGAATGGTTTAAATGATAAGGACCGGTAACACCAAGTGTTGGTGAGCGTGTCCAACTGTGATCCTCATACACGGCTGATGGGAATGTGAAACGGTGCAGCCATCTTTGGAAGAGAGTTTGGCATTTACTTAAAAAGCTAAACATGTACTTCCCATAGGATCTAGTCAATTCACTCCTGGTATTTTACCCCAGAGAAAAGCAAGCTGGTGCCTAATACAAAGATTTGGTCATGAATGCTCCTAGCAGCTTTATTTGTAATAGCCCCAGACTGGAAACATCTCAAATCTCCTTCAAGGACTAAATGGATAAACAAACTATGATGCTTTCATAACATGGAATACTACTCAGCAACAAAAATGGTGAACTGCGGATGCAGACCACCAGCTGGATGAATCTCAGCGCAAGTGCGCTGGGTGAAAGAGGCTAAACCGGAAAGAAAGGACGGAAGACAAGACTCTACTTATAGAAGGTGCTAAGGAAAACAGATCATTTTATAGCAACAGAAGGCAGATCAGTGCTTGCCTAGGAAAAGGGGATTGGGAAGAGGTGAGAGAAAGAGACTAAAGGGGCACGAGGAAAGTTCTGGGGGTGATGGATGTGTTTGGTGTCTTGACTGTAGCGATGAGGTCATGGGTATAAACATGTCAAAACGTAAAACTGTACACTGTGAAAACACCTAGTTGATCGTGTAAGCATTGCACTTTGATAAAGCTGAGTAAAATACTGAGTGTGCAAAATCACAGCCAGCCAATCACTACATCATCCTTAGAGTGCAAATGGACTCTCTGTCTCACAGACGAATTTACCTGAAGACTGGTTTGTATGCTTGCCCATACAATGAGACTCAATTTTATAAAGACGGCCTGGCAAGAAGGCTGCCGTGTGAAGTGCCTTCTCTGTGGTTACGATACTCTGGTGAGAGGGTGAGAGCAAGGCTGACTCCACTTTCTCTGTCCCCTCCCACAGAGAAAGGCATCGAGCACTCACAGAGCCAGGACAGTCACTCCCTGGGGACTCTGTCACACATCACCCAGGGACACACGAAGAGGACCCCTGATGGAAAGCTAGTGAACGGGGCCCACCCTGTCCTCCCCACACAGCTCCTGTGGTCTGTGGTGGATGGCTTCCAGGACACACTCCTTGGACAGGTCAAGCTGCATTTGGTCCATGATGAGCCGAGCGTGGGCTTGGGGCAAAAACCACACTAAATTTCCAGTGTTTAGCTCAGGAAGGCCTCAGACTCCTCCCAACCAACAGCTTTACTTCTGTTTCCGCCCAGTGGACAGGCTTGGCCATCCTTGGGCCCCTGCACCCCAAGACCCAGGAGCCTGCGAGGAGAAGCCCCCTGGGACCCGGTATGACAAGTACACCGTGCACCTGCATGTTCTAATTTTGTTCACAACAAATACACATTATCTTTATAATAACTTACCCCCCTCCCCCAAAGTAAAAGTCTGCAAGCGACTCTAGAAAGGGGAGCACCTGCGAGTGGGCAGAACACAAGGACCCAGGGCTCGGGTCAGAAATGTCCAGTGCCCTCTGCTCCCCACCCCTCCACCATGGGGGTTGGCTTTGGGAACTGAGCCCCTTCCCCAAGGAGACCAGGCCACAGAAGGGAGTTGGACCCCTGGACCAGTGAGCCCGAGCTGCCCTCGGTTCTGAAGACCATGCAGTCTGGGGGTGCACACCTGGGCACCAAGTACCTGGGGTGGGAGAAGGGGAGGCGAAGGGAAGGGACCAGCAAGGAACCCGAGCAGCTTCTCCGGCCACACGGAGCTGCTAGGCAGTGTCGCCTTTAAACAAACTCCTGTCCTCTCATGTCCCTCCTGGCTCCCCAGGCCTGCCTTCCCAGTACATTTTGGGCTGGCCCATCATGAGAAGAGAGCTAAACAAGCCACCCCCACTTCGACCCACCAAACCCCTCCTTCGAGCAAATAGGAAACTCAGCGCCCCCAGCATCCACTGTCAGCAGCTCCCAAGATGTTCAACATGCGCATATCTGTCAAAAACTATTCAGGGGGAAGAAAGAGAAAGTCTTTCTACCTTTTATTCAGCCAATTTCCCCCGAGGCACTGTGGGCTCTCTAAGAAAAAGAAAAACAGAGAAAGAAAGAAAGGGGAGAGAATTAGAATCAATGTCGCCATCATACATCTGGTTGCTAGCTGCGATTTGCCCATTGACTAGTCAAGTCTGCAAAAGGAGGCATTATCTCCCTGGGAGGCCGAGGAAACCTGCCCAGGTTAAACACTCACGCTGTCTGTGCGGCCGGCGGGCTGGGAGTTGGCCTTTGATTTAACAGGCAGAGACAAAGGCAGACAACACCTCGGGCCTGCCATCCAGATTTTCCAAACTCATGTTTCCCTGCAACTCTGAGTCACTCCCTGTGTTTTCTCTCTTTCTTCCCTTTCCTCCAAACTCTGGGGTACCTCTTCTCTTCTTCCCCACCCCCACCTGATTTTGAGGTTACCTTCAAAGGGGACTTTGTGAATTGCGGCTCCCCACCTCCCCAGGTGCCTCTCTGTGTGGAGTCACGGCCTGCCAATCTATTTTAATAGCAGTCAAAGGAGAACACGAGGAAAAGTGAATGGGCTGCTGCTGTTGCTTAAAGAGAAGTAAGACAATTCTAAATCTCAGCAAACACATGATTTCAGAAGCCACCGTTGTTTGTTGTTTGGAATTAGGCACTGCTTCCAGGAGCTTCCATTGGCCGGAGCAGCTTGGAGTTGGTGGCGGAGTGGCGGGGGCCAGGTATTAGCTCCTTTTATAATCCAGGAACCTGGAATGGGAAAGATCAAGGGAACTGCCCAGAGCTGCAAAGCTGAGTCCTGGCGGCCTGGGGGCTGCACACGTGTGTCTGGACTCCTGATCCTGCCCTTTCCTCATTGGGCACTTTGGAGATTAGAAACGAGGGTGCATGTCTGTGCATGAATGTTGTGTTTTCTCTGGACTTAAATTTTCCTTATTGATTTTAGTAATGTTTCATAATTGTATATGTACATATCTTGTACACCTATGTGATAAAATACACGTAACATTTTACCATTTTAAAGCACACAGTTCAGTGGTATTAATTACATTCACATTGTTGTACACACCATATCTGGTTCTAGAACTTTTTCATCACTCTGAAAGGAAACCACATAACGATTAAGAAGTCACTCCGCATCCCTCTATCCCCACTGTGTATGTACTTTAAAGAAAAAAAAAACACCTTAACATAAACATAAGCTTCCAGAATCAAAAGGTAGTCAACTGGGCCTCTTTCTTACAATGCAGAAAATCACCGTCATTACCATCATCAATATCACCAGGAATGGTATTTAAAAAAATGAAAAAGAAAAGAAAAAAGAAATCACCAGGAAGAACAGGGAGCTGCTGTCACTTTCTGCACATTTTATATGCCAGCTGCAGGCACCATTCTTACCACCCCCATTTTTCAGATGAAAAAACTGAGGTGTGCTTCGGTTAAGCAACTGCACCACCAGTAACTGGGGCGACTGGGTTTCCCCAGCAGGTTTCCATTGTGCTGCACTTCCACCCATGGAAAGCGGCACCCTTCTCTGCAGGAAATAAGAATTAAAAGTGGAAGGGGAACATTTAATGCACAGAATTTGCTTGGCACATGTTAAGAGTTTGGCAAACCACAAGGCACTATTTCATGGGAAACCTGCTCCCACCCACCCCACGTCCCCTCGCACACAGATACCAGCCACAGCAGGGACAGCTGTGGGCCAAAGTGCGGCTGAACTTGAACCACAAACGAAGAGGCCTTCACGGATGTGGCCCGCGCCCCCCAACAGCCACTGTTTGTTAATTGGCATCCCTCCCACCCCCAGCCAACTGGCAAAAGCGGCTATTCTGGCACATGGCCACGTGCAGCTCACAAAGTGGCTGGATGAGATTGGAAGGCACCGTCGAGTGAAGGCGTCATTACAAAATGAGACGGATTGAATCAATCAACTTGCATCAGCTGCTGCCTTCAGTTGATTTGGGGGATTTTCTTATTGTTGACTCTTTTCTTTTTTTTTCCCCTTAAAGTGAGTTTTCCTCCCAGTTCAATTCAATTTAGTTCTATTTAATTCAATCCATCCAGCCCCAGTGAGCAGACATATGCACTGGCTGGAGCGTGGGTCTGGGCCAAGCCTGTGGGAGTCGGATAGGAGGAGTCTGCTCTGCTGGGCAGGAGAATGCAGGTGGTCCAGGATGTGAGATGGGGCACTTCCTCCCTCCCTGCCCTAGTCTCTCCTCTACCCAAACAACTTCCATGACCACTCTCCTTTATCCACTGCGTCCACCCCACAGATTTCCTCTAGGGCCAGGGAATCTGCTGGCCCGGAATTCCCAATCTCTGGGGAACATCAGCCTGGATCAAGGTTGGCAAGGCAGCCCCACCCTCACCTCATCAGCTTTCACTGGTCCTGAGGTTCCAAGTCACTCCTTGAAAGTGAAAGTCGCTCAGTTATGTCTGACTCTTTGCATATTTGCAAAGAGTGCATACTCTTTGCACATATTCCATGAACTATACAGTCCATGGAATTTTCCAGGCCAGAATACTGGAGTCAGTAGCCTTTCCCTTCTCCAGGGGATCTTCCCAATCCATGTTTCCCCAGCAGGTTTCCATTGTGCTGCACTTCCACCCATGGAAAGCGGCACCCTTCTCTGCAGGAAATAAGAATTAAAAGTGGAAGGGGAACATTTAATGCACAGAATTTGCTTGGCACATGTTAAGAGTTTGTGCAAACCACAAGGCACTATTTCATGGGAAACCTGCTCCCACCCACCCCACGTCCCCTCGCACACAGATACCAGCCACAGCAGGGACAGCTGTGGGCCAAAGTGCGGCTGAACTTGAACCACAAACGAAGAGGCCTTCACGGATGTGGCCCGCGCCCCCCAACAGCCACTGTTTGTTAATTGGCATCCCTCCCACCCCCAGCCAACTGGCAAAAGCGGCTATTCTGGCACATGGCCACGTGCAGCTCACAAAGTGGCTGGATGAGATTGGAAGGCACCGTCGAGTGAAGGCGTCATTACAAAATGAGACGGATTGAATCAATCAACTTGCATCAGCTGCTGCCTTCAGTTGATTTGGGGGATTTTCTTATTGTTGACTCTTTTCTTTTTTTTTCCCCTTAAAGTGAGTTTTCCTCCCAGTTCAATTCAATTTAGTTCTATTTAATTCAATCCATCCAGCCCCAGTGAGCAGACATATGCACTGGCTGGAGCGTGGGTCTGGGCCAAGCCTGTGGGAGTCGGATAGGAGGAGTCTGCTCTGCTGGGCAGGAGAATGCAGGTGGTCCAGGATGTGAGATGGGGCACTTCCTCCCTCCCTGCCCTAGTCTCTCCTCTACCCAAACAACTTCCATGACCACTCTCCTTTATCCACTGCGTCCACCCCACAGATTTCCTCTAGGGCCAGGGAATCTGCTGGCCCGGAATTCCCAATCTCTGGGGAACATCAGCCTGGATCAAGGTTGGCAAGGCAGCCCCACCCTCACCTCATCAGCTTTCACTGGTCCTGAGGTTCCAAGTCACTCCTTGAAAGTGAAAGTCGCTCAGTTATGTCTGACTCTTTGCATATTTGCAAAGAGTGCATACTCTTTGCACATATTCCATGAACTATACAGTCCATGGAATTTTCCAGGCCAGAATACTGGAGTCAGTAGCCTTTCCCTTCTCCAGGGGATCTTCCCAATCCAGGATCAAACCCAGGTCTCCTGCATTGCAGGCAGATTGTTTACCAGCTGAGCCACAAGGGAAGCCCAGTGTTTCCCATGGTTACCAGGGGCCTCATTTGGCCAAAGAGAAATATCTGATACCTACGCCATTTGAGGGGCTTCCCTATGGCTCAGACGGTGAAGAATCTGCCTGTAGTACAGGAGAACCAGGGTCGATCCTTGGGTCGGGAAGATCCCCTGGAGAAGGGACTGGCTACCCACTCCAGTATTCTTGCCTGGAGAATCCCATGGACAGAGGAGCCTGGTGGGCGACAGTCCATGGCGGCGCAAAGAGTCAGACATGGGTAAGCAACTAACCCTTTCATGCCATTTGAATCCAGGGGTTACACTGATTTAGGCCATGTCAGAAGACTCAGAGGCAGGGGCGCATGTCCATCTCCTCTGTACTTTAAAAGACCCAGAACCAGAGAGACAGTTGGGAGGCCCTGGTGAGCCTGATGCCTCACGCGGGGGTCCGGCCTGTTCTCCTAGTGCTTCAGGCTGAGCTTCCTGCTCATCACGGTTCTCTGTCCAGGTACAGAATTTCCAAGGTAATGAAGGTTTTCCCTGTGCCTCCCTGGAGGTTATTGCTACCTGGAAGGAAAGGAAGTGGGCCCTGTGCAGACCTGTCCCTGCTGTGGCCAGCTACCCTCCTGGAGTGAGCAGCCAGGAATGGGCTGACTCCAATGGGGCTTGCCTTGCTTTCTGAGACGAACACTGGCTTTTCCTTCTCTCTTCCACACCCCAGCATCTCCTACCCTCTACTCTCTCACCTCACCCACCGTCCCACCACCCAATCTGGGAGAGAAAGGAGGGAGGAGCCTGGGGCTCACCCTGCTCCACGGGCCTTGCTGATAACATCCACCCATGGGAGTGCCAGTGGGTCAGGAACCATGGGGCTGACAGCCTCACAGTTAGCAAACACTGCTCTCAGCCACCCAGCGGGATAATCAATTATGGAGATTTTTGCCACCATGATCAGGTTCGTGGAGAAGCACAGCTCATTAGACCAGGGGCGCTGAAGTTCCCAAGCACAGCCCGGGGAAAGATTCTTTAGCAACGTCTAAACAGAGTAAGATGCATTTACCAAGCTCAGAGGGTGTCCACCCAGCCCAGCCTGCACTGCTACAGCCTCTGCGTGAAGTCTGCTGAGCTACAAACTGTGGACTTCCTTGATGGCAAGGAGTTACGCAGAGCCGAGCTGCTCTCTGTTTGACGGGCCAGGAAGTACCCCCCGCCGTGTGGCGCCCACTCACTAGGCTGTGACCCAACTCCCACCCTGCAGAGGCCATATCTCAGAGGCCCCAGAGCCTGGCACAGGGCCAATACAGAGAGATGGAGGCAGTGGATGTTCGGTGAAGGAATGAATGAATGAACCAGCAGGCAAGGGTCTGCCATGAGGGACCATGACCAGAGGACCATTTTGAGAAGCAGGCCTGGGTCCTTCTAGAGTGGTTTGCTCCTGGGGATCCCATCATAAAGGGACACTCACCCCCATGGGGACCATTTCTCACAGTCTCCCCGCTCCATTCTCCTTCACCCGATTCCATTAGTTCACAGCTTAACTTGCCACCCTCACCCCCGCCCCTCTCCAATGCCGAGTTCCTCTTGGGCTTTTCTCTACAATTCTCCTTAACAGCATTACTATCTGTCTTTATTCAACTCCATTCAAATGACAGAGGTCATTCCCTTTAACCTGTGTTCTCTTCTGTCCATAAAGCAGTGGATTTTTTAAGAAATTAATTTACTTGTATCACCTTTGGGATGAAAAGAATATACATTCAGCACCTCTATGTTCATAACAGTCCTATTTGCAATAACCAAGACATGGTAACAAATTAAATGTCCATAAACAGATGGATAAAGAGGATGTGGTACACACACACACACACACACACACACACACACACACACACACACAGGAACATTACTCACTCAGAAAAAGGAATGAAATAATGCCATTTGCAGTAATGTGCATGGGCCTAGAGATTACCATATTAAGTGAAGTAAGTCAGACAAAGGAAGAAAATACCATATAATATCACTTACATGTGGAATTTAAAATATGATGCAAACGAACACACCCATGAAATAGATTCACAGGCAGAGAACAGACTTGTAGTTGCCAAGTGGGTGAGGGTGGAGGAGGGAAGGATTGGGAGCTTGGGATTAGCAAATGCAAACTAGAATATCTAGGATGGATAAATAATAAAGTCCTACAATATAGCACAAGTAACTATAGTCAATATCCTATGACAAACCAGAATGGAAAAGTATATGAGAAAGAAAGTATATGTATAACTGAGTCACTTTGCTGTACAGTAGAAATTAATATAACACTGTAAATCAACGATACTTCAGTAAAAGCTTGTTTTAAGCCCATTGTTAGCGCGCATCATGCAATACGACCTCCCAGGAAAGATTCCCTTCTGCTGTGGTCCAGACCAGCTCACAGGTGGCTCTCCCGCGGTGCACCCTGGACTGCCTCACTCCCGCCCCAGCCAGGTGCCACGTCTCTTGACTATGGGGCAGGAGGAGAACAGTATGGCGAGAGCAGAACACGTCATTATGACTGATTGCGACTTCAACTATTTGCTAAAGTCAGTTTATCAGTAGTCATCTTGGCTCTTATTTATCAAGCATTTACCTTGTGCCAGACACTGATTATACATGTCAAGCCTCATATCAGCCCACGAGTTAGGCATTATTATCCCTAATTTCCAGATAAGAAAAAGGATGCTCCAAGTTTATCCAGGTCCATTTCACTTTAAGTCCCAGCTACCTCACCACACCCTCCTGTATGTTTAGGGGGGAGAGGGTTTATAGAACCCATCATACTGGAACACCTGTGTTCTTAGCTTGACCGGTAAGAATAACTGAGTTGGCCACAGACGCCTGCATGCGGGGACAAAGAGAAGACGGCCTGTCTGGCAGGGGTGTTTGAGAGAGGAAGAGCTTGTTGACGCTGAAGGCAAAGCGGAAGCTGCTGGTGACAGCAGAGACCCATTTCTGAAAGAGGAAGCTTGGGTGTCTGAGTCAGCTTGGGCTGCATAATAAAATACCGCAGCTTGGGGGGTGCTTAAACAGTCCTGGAGGCTGGAAGTCTGCAAATCGGTGTCCGCGTGGTTGGGGACTGGTGAGGGCCTGCTTCCCCACTTGCAGTCGGCTGCCTTCCTGCTGTGTCCTTGCATGGATGGGGAGAGAGTTGTGGCGCTGCTTCTGATGAGAAAGACACTGATGACAGCAGTAATTCCATCCCGGGACCCCACCCTCCTGACCTCATCCCACCCTAATCACCTCCCAAAGACCCCACCTCCGCACGCTATCACAGTGAGGGTTAACCTGCGAATTAGGGGCGGGGGGACACAAACGTTTAGTCCATGGCACAGAGCTCCCCAGCATCCATGCTTTCCTTTGCTTTTTTCTCTCTGTGTCTTCCCAAATGTGCGGTGCTGGTGCTGGCCTCTTGTTTATGATCAGAGCAGATTTATCTGGCATCGTACAAGCTGCTGCAGTGCAGACACCAGCCCAGGAAGGATCTTGGGGGCCCCTTGCCCGCACTGGTCACGCTGCTCGTTAGAGTCCCTGCTCAGGGAGCCTGGGGCCCTTCCTCACCTCAACCTTCTGGGGAGGGGCAAGGCCAGGCGGACTGTACCAAAACATTACAAACACCGCCTGTCCACGGCTACTCTTGTTGTATTACTTTGGATTTTATTAAATAGCCCATATTGTGCTCTCTCTCTAAGGGGAATTGGAGGTGAATGGTGCAATTTTATAAATAAAAAATTAACCGTGGGTGGCTTAAACACAACTCCTGATGATGGTCATCACAACGCCAGAGCTACCTCAATTTAAAGGTTGTTTTTTTTTTTTTTTTTTCCTCTTTATGAAAAGAAATTCACCTTTGGAGAGAAGAGGAGAGGACAAGAGAGGAGAGGAGGGTAGAGGGGGGAGGGGAGGGGCGTGGAGGGAAGGGCTGGGGAGGGGAGAGGAGGGGTGCAGGCTCATGGCTCAGAGACCCCGAGGCACTGCAAGGGAGTCTGGGGTGTTCTAGCAGGTTCTGGTCATCAGAGTGGATGCAAGGTTGTCTGGGATTCTGAGCACACAGAACATAGCACACCAGGGGGAGCCACCCCCTTACGGGCCCCTCAGAGCCGCTGGGCAGGAAGGAGCTTATTCTGTTCTGGGAGCAGCCCAGACCCCTCTCCTAAGAAGACCAGGCAGGGCTCAGGGACCTCCCTCGGCCAGAATCCCCCCTTCAAGTTCCTCCGAGGCCTTCAGTCCTGCTCCAGGGGCCAGGGAGCAGGCAAGCCCATCTAGCTGTCTGCCTGCGGGGCGGCCCCGTGGGCCTTGCAGCAATAACTGCACAGCTGACATCACGGAGCGCGCGGGGAGAAGGTGGGGAAAGTCCAGCCACCCACTGCGGGTCCACTGGCCTCGAGACGCTTGTGGCCTTGGCGCCCAATGGCTGCCAAACCCTTCTGTCTGCTTGTGACTCCCTGGCCACCCCTTCTCTGCCCTTCTGTGACCAGCTGGATCTCCTGGCTGTGCTGGACTTTGCAAGCTCCGGAGCTTCTGGATCCCTACCTGGCCCAGCCTCATGGTCCCTGAGCTGCCCTGGCCTTTTCCAGCAGCCCTGGAAGCTGTCAACCACTCCTGTAGTATAGGAGGCTCTGTCTGGTGGGATGAGGCCAGCAGGCAGCTAGAGGGGGAGGACCCCATGTTAGCTGAACTCAGCATGGATCTGGGACCCAAGGGAGCCCACTGGTCAAAGGCCCAGCAGGATTGCCAGCATCTGAGCTGTCCAGCAGCACTGCTGCGGGTCACCCTCCTGCACTGGGGCCGGCCGGGGGCAATTTTCTCAAGGTGGACGTGGCTTGAAGGAACAGAATGTCCAGCGCCACTGAGCAGAGAGCAGATGGTGGGGGGGGGGCAGTGAGGGAGGGGCCAGAGACCCCACTGTGGACATGGAACCATTCAAGAACAGAGTCAGAGAGGAAAGGCAGGGGTGGAGGTGTGGTCTCTCCTCCCTGAAGAGCTTTCTAACACACAGCCCCTATTGCCCAGAGCCCAGCGCTGGGTTCCATAGAACCCACCTGGCCATCAGCCCATGGACAAGATAAGATGCCAGCTGTACTGGGCAGAATGGTACCCCCAGAAATGCGTGTCCCTCTGGAACCTCAGAATGGGAGAGAGTCTTTGCAGATTCAGCTAGTTAAGGGTGGAGATGAGAGCATCCTGAATTCGTAGGTCTTAAGTCCAATGAGAGTGTCCCCATAAGAACCAGAAAAGGAGCAGACACAGGCTCAGAGAGGCCAAGTGACTAGAGGCAGGACCTGGAGTGATGTGGCCACAGGCCAAGCCGAGCCTGAGCTTCCAGAAGCTGGAAGAGACAGGAAGGACCCGCCCCTAGGGCCTTCAGAGAGTGGTGGACCTGCTGATAGCTTTATTTCAGGCTTCTGGCCTCCAGGACTGTGAGAGAATAATTCTAGGAGTTGTAAGCCCCATAGTTTGTGGAAATGTGTTACGGCAGCTCCAGGGCGCTAATCTGCTGGCCTCCTCCAAACATCTTAGAATGATCTAGACATTTGCCCCCACCCTTTCTGCACCCGTCTCGTCCTGGCCTGTGCCGCCTTAATCCAGACCCCAGCAGCACTTTTCCTCCTGCTCACTGGCCCTCTGTGACGTCATTCTGACCACACCCACTCTCCAACGCTCAGCCCTCCAAGAGCTGTTCTTTCTAATGCCAGCTAGAGGGGAGGCCGTGGTCCAAGGAGCCAGATGCTACAAGCTCAGTAGGCTGGAGTCTGGCAATCGGATCCCGAGAAACAGCTTTCAGACTGAAAGACTCCAGGAAAACCATCGTTCCCTTGAGAGGTACTTCGAATCCACTTTTTAATTTGTTTGAGGTTTTTTTGAGTTTTTTTGACTTTTTCATTGTGGTGAAATATATGCAACAATTTTTTTTTTAAACCATTTTGGCCATTTTTAGGTTACTACTCAGAGGGAAATATGCTCACACCATTGTACAATCATCACCACTGTCCATCTGCAGACCTTCTTCATTCTCCTAAACTGAAACTCTGTCTCCATTAACTCCCCAGCCCCTCCCCCAGCTCCAGAAAACTTCCATCCTACTTTCTGTCTCTGTGAATGTGACTTCTCCAGGGACCTCAAATTAGTGGAATCACACAGCATTTGCCCTTCTGGGACCAATTCATCTCACTGAGTGCAGTGTCCTTATAGTTCCTCCATGTGGTAGCAGGTGTCAGAATTTTATACCTTTTAAAGGCTGACTAATATTCCATTATACGGATAGACCACATTTTGTTCATTCATCTGTCGATCAACATGTTGAGCCACTTTTAAAAACAGCGAAAATCATCGTATCAGCCATATTTTCCTCTTTTCTTTGGCTGTTAGCAAGTTCAGAAAAAAAATGTGGCTCCACATTGCCAGTTGTATTTCAAAGCCCCACAGGCAGCTTTTTCTGTTCTATTTCTCTTTTTCTGTTCTTTGATCTTGACTTCTACCTATTGACACATTTCCATTTTATTTAGTGTGGTTTTAAAAATGGATGCAAGCCCATCTATGGGACACAATGGAGATACCAGCTAAGAGCGATCGCCGTTGTGCATTCTCCAAGCTGTCCCTGACGGCACACCAGCTTCTGCACCCTCTGAAGAGCACTCAGCTCTACAGCTCTGCTGTCTCCAGCTCTGTTCATTCATTCACTCAACAAACATGAAACGAATCCAGGCAGGAGGGGCACGGATGTGTACAGCTCGACCGGTGGGGGCGAGGACACCTTTGACTGCCCGGTTTCCTGGTCACGTCCACTGGGTTCTGATTACAGGGTTCTGATTACTGGGTTCTGATTCTGGGTTCTGATTACGCTGAGGAGGCCGTTCTTTCTAATGAAGGTAGAGGGCCCCCTCTGAGCCATTCTCCAGGGAGCGAGGGGCTGCCACGTTCTCTCCAACACTCGGCTGAAATGGAGCTCAGTGATGGCCAAGCTGGGCGGCCGTCCCAGTCTCCACTTGGCTCTGGTCCCTTAGGTTTCTTTAAAAGCCAGAGGCCTCTGAGCACAGAGTCAGCCAGGGCGGTGTTCAAAATCACAGTGGGGATGTGTCTTCTTGTAGGTGCTCCATGGAAACCTGACGATGTACTTACTGCCTCTCCTTAGCCGGAGGGCAGGGCCCCTCTGCAGAAGCAGTGGGTGGGATGCTGACCACCTGTGCCCTGAGCAGCATGGGTTGGGGGTGAGGAGGGTGATGGAGAGGCCGGAGGAGTTGAGTTAATACACAGGACAGACAGCGCCACTCAGCACGCAGACGGTCTGCTATACTAGCTTCTTAGATGAGCATGTTTCTCTATCAATAATTTAGACATATCCTTTCTCCTTTGGGAGACAGGCAAAATCTCATTTCCTGAGCAAATCCCCTAAGAAACCAACCTGTTCATTCCTCTAAGATTTTCAGAAATCTATCTCAATCAACCTACTTATAAAATAAAAGTAGAGACTCAGCTGAGAGGGCTGGGAGATAGGCGGCAGGACAGCTGTCTGTACAGACTGTGGTAGCCAGGCAGGGTCCAGGCTGTGTCCCAGGTTCAAGGTGGGAAGTGCAGCAAGCCCCATCCTCCTCCACTAGCATCTCTGTAAATGCCACCAGGAAGATGTGCAGAGAACAGAACCAGACTGTTTGATGTTGACACAACAACTAGATAATCGCTTGAAGAAATAGAGAAAACCCAGGCAGAGATGCCCATTTTAGGAAAAATCTTGGGATGGGGTGTGTGCTCAGTTGCTCAGTCGTCTTACTCTTTGCGACCATGGACTGTAGCCCGCCAGGTTCCTCTGTCCATGGGATTCTTCAGGCAAGAATACTAGAGTGGGTTGCCATTTCCTTCTCCAAGGGATCTTCCCAACCTAGGGATCGAACCTATGTCTCTTGAGTCTCCTGCATTGGCAGGTGGGTTCTTTACAACTGAGCCACCTGGGATGGGGGTGTCTGCAGCTTTTTCCTGCTCCCAAAGGGGAGGGAAGATCTTGGTTGTGCTGGGTGCTTATGTCAGAAGTTAAATCCACCCTTCAGTCCCACCTGGAATCATGGTGAAATCTTTGGCGAGTGCCTCTGACTGCCTCAGTTTACTTGTCTGTAAAGTGGGGAGGCAACAGTGCTGCCCTCCTGGTGCCTTTGCAAGGAATAAAGGAGAACAGGCTTCAGCATGACGCCTGGACCACTACTGGGGAGGATTTCACCCCTGTGATGAGGTCGTAAGTCTGCACTGTGTTCGTGGGCTAGGGAGCCCTCTGCACAAACTCATCACAAGTCATCCCACAAGCTGATAGGTGGGTGCCTTTGTCCCTGGACGCAGGCAAGGAAGCTGGTGTGCCTACAGTGGCTTGTGGTCCCGGGTGGCAGAGGCATCACTGTCACTTTCTTTGGGAAACGAGGCTGGAGGGGAGTGATGGGTGTTGATATGCAGAGTGTTCAGAGTCTGGCCTCAGTAACTAGCAAGGTCCAACCTGCAGAGTTTTGTCTCCAGTCTCGGAGCTCTGAGGGCTCGCCAGGCCCCCTGGGGAACTGTGCCCACTGCCCTGTCTTTGGCAGGAGGACCCCCTGCTGGCCAGGTCCTATGTCTGAGCTGGGACCTGCCACCGAAGGCCAAGGAGGATCTTCCTGCCAGCTTGGCCATGGCAAGGTCCCCGCCCCTGGGTCAGCAGCATCACAGGCCTTCCCCTTCCTGCACCTGACAAAGGACTCCCGAGACCTCTAAACCACCAAGCCCAGCAAACCACTGCTGGAAGGGCCGTGAAGCCTGGGACCTTGGGCACAGCCCACCACTGCCTGCGGGAGTGCTGGTGGCCAAGGAGTGCTGAGGTCTTTAAAGTCACGCACAGGTGCTTGGGCTGCGGCCCGGGGGCAGAGGGGGCTGCTGAGCTGCGGGCAAAGTCAGAGCCCACGCTGCACCCCTCCTTCTGTTCAGCATGGCCCAGGCGGCCCTACTGCGATCCTGCTGCATAACCACATCTCTCGTTTTCGGTATCTTGACACTTCGACACTGGGGCACTGCCAACCTTGGAGGGACTGCCCCTCCCATGGCTGGCTAATTCCTAGAGGGGCAGACAACACCCCATGCCCATCTTTCATGTACAACCCAGCCAACCCAGAGCCCACACCCCTAAGTCCTCTACCAGACTCTCACTCTCCAGGCCACTGTCCACCGGCCCTAACCACCTCAGGGCCAGGTATCCGACACTTGGGACAACCTGTCTGCCTGGAACCCAGTGAAATGACTCAACCAGCCCGTCCTGATCCTGCTCACCCTGTCACACCTGTCTGTTCCCTTGGAAACCACAACTCAGGCTCTTGCCTACATATTCCCATTCCCTCTGCCTTCTGATCCGTCCTGGTACTGCACCACATGGCCCTACATGGCATGCCTCCTGTGTTTCTAGGGGACAATGGCACCCCACTCCAGTACTCTTGCCTAGAAAATCCCATGGACAGAGGAGCCTGGTAGGCTGCAGTCCATGAGGTCGCTAAGAGTCAGACACGACTGAGCAACTTCACTTTCACTTTTCACTTTTATGCATTGGAGAAGGAAATGGCAACCCACTCCAGTGTTCTTGTCTGGAGAATCCCAGGGACGGGGGAGCCTGGTGGGCTGCCGTCTATGGGGTCGCACAGAGTCGGACACGACTGAAGTGACTTAGCTTAGCATAGCATGAGTATAACATCGTCTCCTCTCCGGACAGTCACTTTTGCTTCCTTATGCCCCCTGTCTCACCCGATTCAAGCAAATCTTGGGTCCTCTTAGCACCTGCCAGCCTCAGGCTTTAAAGGGTGATACCGAAGTACTCCCTTGAGGGCGAGGGAAGACTCAGCGTTTGGTGCAGCTTAGAGGCTGCCGGCCCGGCTTGATTGCTGCTTGCCAGAACCACCTCGAAAGGACTATCACTGCTCAGCAATTACCTTTTGGGCTTAACACATCTCTGCCCATTTTACCAACTTCAGTCTTCTATTGGAATCAGCCTCAGAAGTAAAAAGTGAACCTGAACCTCTGTCAGACCCATGTCCTGGCGAGCATCCGCCTGCAACTGACCTTCACTGACAAGCAGCTAATTTGTGGACTGGGTCTGTATGGGCAGTTGGGTCTATTTAGTAACAGCCTCTGTCTTGGGACTTCCCTGGCTCAGTGGTAAAGAATCTGCCTGACAACCAGGAGATGTGGGCTTGATCCCTGTGTCAGAAAGGTCCCCTGGAGAAGGAAATGCAGCCCACTCCAGTACTCTTGCCTGGGAAATCCCATGGACAGAGGAGCCTGGTGGGCTACAGTCCATGGTCAGTTCAGTTCAGTTCAGTCGCTCAGTTGTGTCCAACTCTTTGAGACCCCATGGGGTTGCAAAAGACTCAGACACGACTTAGTGACTCCACAAGAGGCAGCAGCCTCTGTCTTTCTGTCACACTGAAAGCTTTTCCTGAGATGGACAGAAAACACGGTCATTTGTGAGTGCGTTCATGCGCACATTCCTAAGGTCCTGAGGCTACTACTGGGCAAGACTTTAAGTAGTGATAACAAAAGCGACTTTCACTGTAGGAGGAGGCCCTTATGAGGACTGTTCAACTAGCAGATCTTGAGATGCGGTGGACAAGCCATCACAGGAAGTCAGTGGCTGTTCAGTGCTGAATGCATGTTTGTTTCCGTGGATATGCAGGGAGTAGAGCTGGCTTTCTGGGTATTTCAGCTGGTAAAGAATCCACCTGCAATGCAGGAGACCTGGGTTCAGTCCCTGGGTTGGAAAGATTCCCTGGAGGAGGACATGGCAACCCACTCCTGTATACTTGCGTGGAGAATCCCCATGGACAGAGGAACCTGGTGGGCTACAGTCCATGGGGTCACAGAGTTGAACATAACTGAAGTAACATACACCCAGGAAGGGTTCCCCACAAGCCTTCTTGGACAGACAGCCCTCTCCCGGGCTCTCCTTGCTCCCTAACTGCCCACTCAGCCTCCTTAGCGGCTCTCCAGGCTTCCCTCCCACTTGCACCCCTCTTCCCAGTGACACATGCCTGGACCATCTTCTCTGTGCCCTGGCTCCATCCCCCATCTCTTTTGCAAGAGCTCCTGCTTCCAGGTGTCCAGGCCAGCATCTCCCGGTCCCTTCCAGATATTGCCGCCTGCTTACCTATGCTAGGAGACAAGCAAACTAAAGATACAAGACCGAGAAAGTCCCCTTCCCCCACACCTCCTAGTTTAGCCAATGATGCTGATCCAGCGTCCCAGACTCAGAACTTCTGCGCATCCTCGGTTGTGCCCTCCCTCATCCAACCCCTCCTGGCTTCTATCTGTTCTCCCGCCTCAGCACCTTTGTACCTGTTTGTTCCTCACCACCTGGCAAAGGGCCCTTTCTCTCCCCAGACCTCTCTGCAACCTCTGAACTTGCTCCGGACCTGGAGCCCCTCCAGGAGTCTGGCCCCAGGGTGTGGCCAGATGGGTCTGCTTCACTGCAAACCTGACCCTGTCACATACCTGACAGCAGCCTGCAGGCTTGGGGAAGGTTCAGACCTCTTCACCTGGTGCCCGAGGCTGCTCACACCTGGTGCCAACCCACCTTTACACCCCTGCCTCCCCCGTGACTCCCCACCACATATTTATCTCAGGTCAAGAGGAGAGTCTTCCAGGTCCATGATATGCTTGCCCATGCCTGCAAAGACCTGTTCCTTTTCCTCCAGCCATAAACTCTTCCTCAACTGAATTATCGCATGGTTCTGTCAGCCTTGTCTTTCTTGATCTCTCAGCAGAATGACAGCTTGTTGAGGAGACCCTCAGGCCTCCTGGGCTGGCCCCACATGCTCCTGGTCCTCCTCTTGTGACTCCAGCCTTCCCTTCTCCATCCCCCTTGCAGCTCCAGCCTCTTCTAGGGGGTACCCCAGGGCTCAGTCCGCCCCTTTCTCTTCTTACCCTTTACCTTTTCCCTGAGCTTCTCCACCACCACTCTAACTGCAGTCACCACCTGCATCCCAGGAATGCGGGACTTGGCACCTCCAGCTGAAGTCCCTGAGGGTCAGGCCAACTCAACCAGCCTCTTTCTCCTCCAACCGAACATGCTCAAGGCTCCTGGTCCTATCTCAGCAGATCCATTTCAGTAAATGGAACCATCCCCCAGCCAAGTGAGCAGGTCACCAGGGGGCCACCCTGGCCCTCCCTTTTTCACATCATGTCCATCACCGATTCTGCCAATTTGGCTTCCAGAATGCTTCTGGCATCTGCTCTCCAGGCTTCCCTCCCACTTGCACCCCTCTTCCCAGTGACACATGCCTGGACCATCTTCTCTGTGCCCTGGCTCCATCCCCCATCTCTTTTGCAAGAGCTCCTGCTTCCAGGTGTCCAGGCCAGCATCTCCCGGTCCCTTCCAGATATTGCCGCCTGCTTACCTATGCTAGGAGACAAGCAAACTAAAGATACAAGACCGAGAAAGTCCCCTTCCCCCACACCTCCTAGTTTAGCCAATGATGCTGATCCAGCGTCCCAGACTCAGAACTTCTGCGCATCCTCGGTTGTGCCCTCCCTCATCCAACCCCTCCTGGCTTCTATCTGTTCTCCCGCCTCAGCACCTTTGTACCTGTTTGTTCCTCACCACCTGGCAAAGGGCCCTTTCTCTCCCCAGACCTCTCTGCAACCTCTGAACTTGCTCCGGACCTGGAGCAGCTCCAGGAGTCTGGCCCCAGGGTGTGGCCAGATGGGTCTGCTTCACTGCAAACCTGACCCTGTCACATACCTGACAGCAGCCTGCAGGCTTGGGGAAGGTTCAGACCTCTTCACCTGGTGCCCGAGGCTGCTCACACCTGGTGCCAACCCACCTTTACACCCCTGCCTCCCCCGTGACTCCCCACCACATATTTATCTCAGGTCAAGAGGAGAGTCTTCCAGGTCCATGATATGCTTGCCCATGCCTGCAAAGACCTGTTCCTTTTCCTCCAGCCATAAACTCTTCCTCAACTGAATTATCGCATGGTCTCTGTCAGCCTTGTCTTTCTTGATCTCTCAGCAGAATGACAGCTTGTTGAGGAGACCCTCAGGCCTCCTGGGCTGGCCCCACATGCTCCTGGTCCTCCTCTTGTGACTCCAGCCTTCCCTTCTCCATCCCCCTTGCAGCTCCAGCCTCTTCTAGGGGGTACCCCAGGGCTCAGTCCGCCCCTTTCTCTTCTTACCCTTTACCTTTTCCCTGAGCTTCTCCACCACCACTCTAACTGCAGTCACCACCTGCATCCCAGGAATGCGGGACTTGGCACCTCCAGCTGAAGTCCCTGAGGGTCAGGCCAACTCAACCAGCCTCTTTCTCCTCCAACCGAACATGCTCAAGGCTCCTGGTCCTATCTCAGCAGATCCATTTCAGTAAATGGAACCATCCCCCAGCCAAGTGAGCAGGTCACCAGGGGGCCACCCTGGCCCTCCCTTTTTCACATCATGTCCATCACCGATTCTGCCAATTTGGCTTCCAGAATGCTTCTGGCATCATCTACTTTTGTCTACCTCTATGTAACATGTTGTTTATCTGGCTCCTAAACTATCACTTCTTAGCAGTGGCCACAGGACTGAAAAAGGTCAGTTTTCATTCCAATCCCAAAGAAAGGCAATGCCAAAGAATGTCCAAACTACTGCACAATTGCACTCATCTCACATGCTAGCAAAGTAATGCTCAAAATTCTCCAAGCCAGGCTTCAACAGTACGTGAACCAAGAACTTCCAGATGTTCAAGCTAGTTTTGGAAAAGACAGAGGAAAGTGAAAGTGAAAGTGAAGTCGCTCAGTCGTGTCCAACTCTTTGTGACCCATGGACTGTAGCCCACCAAGCTCCTCCGTCCATGGGATTCTCCAGGCAAGAATACTGGAGTGGGTTGCCATTTCCTTCTCCAGGGGATCTTCCCAACCCAGGGATCGAACCCAGGTCTCCTGCATTGCAGGCAGACTCTTTAACCTCTGCACCACCAGGGAAGCCAACCAGAGATCAAATCCCCAACATCTGCTGGATCATAGAAAAAGCAAGAGAATTCCAGAAGAACATCTACTTCTGCTTCATTGACTATGCTAAAGCCTTTGACTGTGTGGATCACAACAAACCATGGTAAATTTTTAAAGAGGTGGAAAAACCAGACCACTGAAAAGCATCAGTTCTTCTGTGCTGAGCTTTCTTTATAGACCACTTTCTTTATAGACTACATGACCACTGGAAAAACCATAGCCTTCACTAGATGGACATTTGTTGACAAGTAATGTCTCTGCTTCTTAATATGCTGTCTAGGTTGGTCATAACTTTCCTTCCAAGGAGTAAGCGTCTTTTAATTTCATGGCTGCAATAAAGTCAAAGCTATGGTTTTTCTGGTGGTCATGTATGGATGTGAGAGTTGGACTATAAAGAAAGCTGAGAGCTGAAGAATTGATGCTTTTGAACTGTGGTGTTGGAGAAGACTCTTTGAGAGTCCCTTGGACAGTGAGGAGATCCAACCAGTCGATCCTAAAGGAAATTAGTCCTGCACGTTCATTGGAAGGACTGATGCTGAAGCTGAAGCTCCAATACTTTGGCCACCTGATGTGAAGAACTGACTCACTGGAAAAGACCCTGATGCTGGGAAAGATTGAAGGCAGGAGGAGAAGGGGGCTACAGAGGGTGAGATGGTTGGATGGCATCACCGACTCAATGGACCTGAGTTTGAGCAAATTCTGGGAGATGGAGGACAGGAAAGGCTGGTGTGCTGCAGTCCATGGGGTTCCAAAGTGTCAGACACAACTGAGTGGCTGAACTGAACTGAAACCATCACTTCTTACATGAACCAGCCCCCAACAGTTTCCTGAATTCACTCCAGCTCCCACTAAACAGCCAGGGTGACACGTTCATGACGGACATCTGGACATGCCCGCTCCCTGCTACTAACAGGCACTGCTCCTCAGAGCAGCCCCGCTGGCCACGGTCTCCTCCTGCAAAGAGGGGTTAGGGCCAGGCAGAGACAACTTGCTCCTTCCTTGAGAATCCCACCCCCACCCCAGACAAAGCCAAGGGGAGGACGCGGATTAATCTAACTTTTAATTACATCCACTTAACAAGATTATCCAGCTGAGGTTAAAAAAAGTCTGCCTCCCAGATGAAAAAAAGCCCTCTCTTTATCTATTTATATCCACTATATACATAAGCAGAAACGAATATTTCTTTATGGACCATTAAAGATTTAATGTTTAATTTATAGCCAGTTTCTCTGGCGGGGTGTCCAGGCACAATGTCAACATTTTTAATTAAATGAAAAAAAATTTTTTTATCATAAAGATGTATATATATATTTAAAGCCACATTTGAACCAGTTAGCAACAGACCTGATTTGCTGCTCTGGGAGGTGTCGCTGGTGGGAGAGAGTGCTGGGAAATGGGGAGACCTCTCTGGAATTTCAGATCACAGGCCGGGTGGTTTGTGCCCCTCTGGGGCTTCGGGGGGAGGCGGGCGTAGCCCCTGCTGTAAAAGCCCAGCTATGTGGCTGAGCATGGGAGGCTCTGGGTTGTTTGTTGAGTACCCACTGTGTGCCAGGCACTCTCCTCGGTGAGTGACACACTCACACAACCTCAGTTCTCCCAACTATGGTACAGGAGGCAGGGGCAGAGTGGGGGCCAGGGGTTACCATCAGTGAAGCTCAGTGAAGCAGAGCGACCTGCCTGAGGTCACACAGCGGAATTAAATGGATGAGGAGCCACGTGCGGATGCAGATCAGAGCCCTGAGCCCAAGTTCTTCCCTTTTCTCATGTAGCCTGCTGAGAATGAACTCAGGAAGGAGCCTTCTGACCACTGTGTGTCAGACTTCTTCTGAGTCATCAGAAGGATCAGACGCCCGGGCGTAAGCAAGGAGCTATGCCAGGGGGACTTGGTCACTGATGGGTCCCTAACACCTGGGTTCAGTGGACTCTCAGCAATCATTCAGGGAGTTTTAAAGTTCATGACAGTGAGGGTGGCTTTCTAGGAGGTCCTGGCATCAGGGAGCAGGGACCCTGAGGGCTACAGGCCAGCTGCTGTCTAGCTATGATCCCTCCTCTTCACCATCCCGCCCCTTGGTGGCAGCAGGTAAGGAGAGTCACTTGCTCTGAGGGTCCCCTGCTATAGCCTAACCCTAACCCTTCCCTCATCTGGAACACATGGCCTTAGGGTGCAGCTCACAGCCGCCTGGCTGGACTCATGCATGCTGACCTTGGGTGTAGATCGAGGGAAGGACAGCTAGTTGTACAGCCCATCCCTGGCTCTACCTGAGGGTCCTGGGGGTGGAGACGGAAGCTGGACCCTGAAACAAATCGATCGTGTCCAGGGTGAGCTCTCAGCGCACTGGCCTCCTGTCCTGGAAGGACTCACAGCTGACCAGGGCCCACTGGTCTGCTGCCACCAGGGGTCACTCCTGAGTCCTTTCATCAACTCCTGGGCTTGGGCCCTCTCTGCGCAGCGTCAGGCCAGGCCACAGGCAGCGAGGGACCGCTCACAGCCGTGTCCCTGTGAAACCGGCTCTCCTGTGTGGGTTCCGCAAACCGACAAGGCCACTGCCTGGCTGGCTGGATGTGTGAATAGCCTGACTGTGCAGGCAGTGGCCACGCGGGGTCTCGCCACAGGCCTGGCACTCTGGGGAAATCGCTGGGCTTACAGGCCAGTGCAGTAGATGAAGTAACACCTGCCTGGGGCCCTACCCTACTTTGTTCCAGCTCCAGGGAAAGTCTGGACCAGACCTGTGCGCCCAGAGACTCCCACTCTGGGCAGGGACGGTCGGCCATGCAGGAGGGCAGGCGGCCTTTTCTGGGGGCCCAGACTGGACTTTGCTGACTTCCCTGCCCCCGTGCTGCCTGACCCTTCCCTTCCTAGCTACCCCTCTGAAGCTTGACCTCTTGCCAGGTCTATCCTGTAGGTCCTTCTTGGGCCCACACCTTTCCCAGCCAGTTTGGTCATGATCCCATTTCCAAGACAGGAAACAGGTGGCTGTGTGATTATGTGTGTGTGTGTATGCTGTGTGTTGGGCGTGGGTGTAAGGGGAGCACAGAGTAGTCAGGGAGGGGGCACTGTGGTGACGGTGCCCCAGGCCTACATGGTGAGGCCCCACCCAGCTGGGGTCAGAGGACACCAATGACAGCACGTGGAACACTCGAACACTCCATCTATCCTGCCACAGCTGTGCAGAGAAATAACGTCTCAGGGGCACAGCCCAGGCTCCCCCGTTTTTCACTCCAGGGCACCGTCCCTGCCAGCTGTACTGAGGGGCAAGGCCATGTTAATTTGAACCGAGGGTGGAAATTAGAAGCAGCCAGAAGCCAGTGGCCTTTAATGGGGTGCTACATCTTTCCCTGCTGCTGGCACCTCCAGGGGCAGACTCGGGGAGACGCTGAGTCAGCACCTGGATGGGCAAGGACCGCCCAAGCTCAGCAGCTGGCACTTGGCTTGGCCTCCCGGGTGTGCTTGTTTCCAGCTCCAGAGGCACCACAGCTCGGGACTGGCATCCCTTCCTCTCTCCCTCTTCCTTCTTCTTTCCCAGCCCTGGGGGAGGAAGCCCCTCCTACAAGTCCCAGGGGCAGTGGTGTTGCTGAGACTGGCACTGAGTCCAAACCAAGCCCACAACCTTCATCTCCTGCTTCGGGGCAGAGTTCACGCACCCTCTACTCGCTGGAGTCAAGGACGAACCCAGCTGCCATCCCTGCTGACTCCCTGAGTTCCTCCTGCCTGGGGTGGGGAGGGCCTAGGTCCTCTCATCCAACAAACTCTGAGTCACAGTCCTCTAAGAATTGGGGAGCTACCTTCCAAAGCCATGAACTTCCACGGTCCAGAGGAAACGGGCTTGCTGACGGGCCGGCCATGGTGGTCCATCTTCCGCCCCCACCCCAGCCCACCGGGGTGCCCCT
>SJYC01093386.1:0-124381 GCA_006408675.1 Madoqua kirkii | reverse complement strand
GTGCCCCTCCCCGCCCCTCCGGCCTCCCCCTCCATTAGCTGTTGAGGTCAGACACTTATTAGCTCTGTTCTTTCCTGCAGGGAGGCAGGCACGCGCGCTTGTCTCTGGAGCTTCTATTCCCATAAACCGACCCTCCATTTCTCATGTGGATCCACCTTAATTACGAAGCTAAATAACGAGAAGAAAATATTAAAATTAAAAAAAAAATCTCTACACAAAGCAAGTTTGCTTGTGCCGGCCACTGGCTCCCAGAGCCAAGGCACAGAGCGAGGATGGCACCACGCCACTCACTAAAAGCATGAGTGTCACTAAATCAATAATTCATTTACTTTAATGAGATAAGTACTTTGAAAACTAATTGCAAACCTGCTCCATTTACTCCGACCTGTTACAGCCCTTAATGTAAATCGCAGAACCATTGCTGTGGGAAGGAGAGAGTCTCTAGGTGGAAGGCACCGTGTCATCTTCCTCCCTTTTCTCTAAGAAAGAGAAAGAAGTTCTCGATGGGGGTGGGAGAAAGTGGGGACTCGATGAACTCCATCCCTCAACCCACCCAGCAGTGGCCCAGTGCCCCTTTCCGCTGGCAAGCGGATGCAGAAACATGTGCTGATACGAAGTGACTATCCTAAGTCCTCCAGATCTTGGATAGTCAAAGCATGGGCCCTTAGCCTCCTTCCCCTCAAACCCCGAGCCTCAGGTGGAATGCATGGTCTCAGAGAAACCTGTGCAAGGCTGAGCATCCTTAGGAGAGTACAGCCAGCTCGTGTTTGGTAAGTGAAATCCCGAAGGGTCCTGAGTGTTCTGGCAGCACACAAGCTGGGGACCAGAAAGGCAGGTACTGGCGGTCAGCTAGCACAGCCCGTGCAGAGCTGCACGCACCATTAGCAGAACGCTGAGGTTTATCGTCCACTGGGGCTGGCAGAAGAGACACAGGACCCACAGGGTTGGGAAAAGATACCCAGCTTCTCCTTACTGTCCTTTGCTGTTTGTCTTCGGCAAAGAAGAGCAATAATGGCACATTTCTTCCAGCTTTTTATGTTAGGGGAGTCTCAAATCTTTCTCTTGCTTACTGTTTTCTGGCCTTACTGGAAATCGATTCTAATTCCTCAACATAAATCCAAGGGTACTTCTTGACATTTTTAGGAAGAACCCACATAGTTTAGAGACTGTGTCTCTAAAATGTTTTGGAGAATAGAGAAGCACCTGTGTTTGCTTTGTGCTGAGATGCTCGTCTGGTTGAGCTCTAGAGCTGACCTGGTGCAGGGAGCTCTGAGCCTACAGGCCAGGTTGAAGCACTGGAGAGTGGCCTGCAATGGCACCCCCAGGAGGAGGAGACTGGAACTGCAGCCCTGAAACTCACGGCCCACTCACCTCTCCTGTACTGGGGGCAAGAGCAGAGGATAGAACCTCCCCCATTCAAACGCGGGGGTGTGTAGCTTACCCATCACTGTTAGGGTTACTGCTGGTACGATTTTGCCAAGAATGTGCCAGATCAGCCCCGGCTCACTGGGCGTCCCTGGAAATAGAGGATAATTTCCCCAAGCTGAAATGGAGCCAGGGGCACAAATGATACTCTGGGGCAGATTAAAAGTGCCTCCCAAATGAGACTGATCTGCAATGTGGAAGGGAAAAATAGAAGAGGCTCTCTCTAGGTGATGACCCCTCTCTGTGCCCCTACCCCAAGACCTCTCTCATTACCTAATGTTGTGGGCAGTTGCACTTAACCCAGAGGGGCTGAGCACCCAGGACATCTCACCATGTGGATGGCACATGGCAGATACTCTGGCCAATTAAAAGGAGCAATGGGTTCTGGGGGCTGAGGGGAACAGCGGGAACTGGATTCTTCTCAGTGTGCCAAAGCAGAAGAGGGCAGGCCCTTTGGGAGAGGGGGGTGCAGCACCTCAGAGTATGGGAAAGGACTTGGGGGCATCTCAGCGGAGGCTCGCCTCTGCAGAATCCCACCTGCTCATCCGGGGCTGGTGCCCAAGACATCTTGAATGTGACCAGCTACCACAGCCCAGCCTGTGGAGGGGAGGGGAGAGCCGCCGCTCTAAGTTATGTTCAGAGACTTTGTCCCAGAAAGTGTTTCCTCAAAGACCCCCGGTGTCCTCCAAACTGAGCAAAGCTGCTCTTCCCAGGTGGCGGTCACTGGTTTTGCGATTCTACCTCGAAAGTCGTTGCTCAAAACCAGAAATGTCAAAATTCTCTTTCCGTTTGAAATGTTGCACATCAGGCTGAACTGTGTGTAGGAGTGGAGAGAGCAGAGTGTTTCCCGAGTGTTGTTTCTGTATAATCACACCTTCCTCCTTCCTGAAGCACTGACCGAAACCCAGAGTGAGCCATGACACCACCTGACTTCGGTGGACGCCATCCCAGAGGCTGCACTGTCCCTGGGGTGAATGGGGATGGGGAAGGGGTGGGTCCAGCACTGACTCCAGGTGGAGTCGGCCTGGCAGGACCTGCCATCCACATGGTGAGATGTCCTGGGTGCTCAGCCCCTCTGGGTTAAGTGCAGCTGCCCACAACATGAGGTAATGAGAGAGGTCATGGGGTAGGGGCACAGAGAGGGGTCATCACCTAGAGAGAGCCTCTTTTATTTTCCCTTCCACGTTGCAGATCAGTCTCATTTGGGAGGCACTGCGTGACACGGTGGGAAGGGCAGGAGCTGGGCCTTTGGAGGGCTGAGGAGGGACAGCTTTGCATCATGGAAGGGAGGGGTGCGTGGCTGACGCAGGAAGGATGGCAGTGGGCAGAGAAGGGGCACGGTAGCAGCAGACACGCTGCCTTTTGCTGAACCGGCAATCCTGCACGCCCCTCGGAGGTGAGCGATCCTGTGCCCAGACCATCTGCGTACACTGGCAACAGGACGTTGCCATGTAACCCAGTCCAGACGGCTTCACACATGCCAATCCGGGCCCTCAGGGGTGCTTCTCACAGCCTGCCAGCCTTCACCGCAGCTGCCGCCGCCCCAAGCTGGGGCCGAGGGTCAACGAGGCAGGTGGCCTGAGTGGCCGCAGGCTCTGGAAGGGGAGAGCAGACTTCCCAGCTAGGCAATGGTGGGGCCAACCCATGGGGGCTTTGGCTAATGGCTGCCACTCCGAGGAGCTCATTAGCAGGAGGAAGGCTGCCAGGTCTATGAGCAGCCCCTGGAGGTGGTGAGGGAGCCAGCAGGATCGTCCTGACCTCAGCTCTTCGGCTGTGTCATGTCAGAGCCTGGGAGATCTGAGCCAGCAGGTGAGACAGACTCATTGCTGGTCCTATCTTGCCAGGGTTCATCCCCAGCTTCAACCCAGGCCTGATACCAGAGCTGCCCCTTGGTGAAGTCTCTGGATGGAGCTCCAGGACGAGGGGCTGGGACCCAGGTCTCCCCTGCAACATAGGGCTTCCCAGCCCTGAGCAAGTAACACCAGGGCAGATGGCAGCCATGTGGCCTCAGCACTCTGCCCTGTTCTCTCAGTCAGTCCATGAGGAGGTCCCAAAGGCTAGTCTGAGCATCGTCCCCATTTTACAGATGAGGAGACTGAGACCCAGAAATGCTAAATCAACTGTGAGGACAAGGCGAACGAGAGCCTAGGGGTGTGTGCTTCAGCCCCCACTTACCCTGTACCCTAGACGGAACCCCTACGTGAGCTTTTCCCTGAGCCAGCTTCTGAGCCTTAGGGGTGTACGATGCCCCCTCCACCGGGAAGGGGGGAAACAGCTAGCCAGGAGGCCAGTCAAGAAGGGAAAACCTGGACGTGAGAGAGGATTTTCAATCCAGATCAGATGCAAACCAAGCCGTCAAGGCCCTGCCTGCTCTCATTGGCAGACCTCATCCCCCTCTGCTTTCTCTTCAGGCTGCACTGGACTCCTTGCTGGCTGTGGAGCCCTCCAGGCATACACTCCACCCCAGGGCCTTTGCCCTGCCCCAGCTGTTCCTCCCTCCCCTAGGTCTCAGCTCAAATAAAAGGGTTAATACCATAACCTTCACCTCCCCCCCACCCCCAGTCCCATTCCCTCCATGGCACTTGACTCTTGCAGGCTCCCTGCAACTTCCTCGGGAACGTAATCCCTCGACTATCCCTCTCCCCCAGCACGATGTAAGCTCCACAAAAGATTTTTATCTCTTTTGTACACTCATATAGACACTGATGTGTCTCCAGAGTTCAGGACAGGACCTGGTTCAGATCCGACACTTCTTAAGTATATTAGAGTAAATGAGGAAAGGCGTGAGCACCCACAGAATGCTAAGCACACAATTCCTCCCTCCTTCCCTTGCTTCCTTTTTCCTTTCCCCCAGTTTTCTGTCTCTGCAGAGTCATAAAGAGCAGAGAGCAAGGTGGGAAAGGGCCTGGAGGCCAGAAGGTGTAGGTGGAGATGCTCTTGCCAGATTCCACAAACAGCCCTCCAGGACTGTGTGCACTTGACTTTCCTGGGGCGAGTCTCTTGAAATGGAGATTCGATTCAGCAGGTCTAGGGTGGGGGGTGGGGTGGGGAGAGCTGAGAGCCCCATTTCTCACGAGGTCCCAGGTGACGCAGATGGCCTCAGGTGGTGTGGAAGCTGCCAGGGCAGGGACCACAGTCTGAGTCAGAGCTCAAGCACCAAGCAGGTGGGGAGCAGAAATGTGTTTGCTTCTGTTCTGCGCTGATCCCCACTGCGACCTCAGTGTGAAGCTGGGATCAAGGCCTGCACACCCACAGGCTTCTCCTGCTCATCAAAGACGCCCCCAGAGTGGCCTCCTCCGCATCAAGGTCTTGGTTGCTGATGGATTCTGCCAAGGGGAGGGAGCAGGACTGGAGGGTGCCTGGGACCAGAGGAGCTGCTGGTTTGTTTTTCTGGGACGTGGAGAGGACAGAGACATAAGAATACCTGCCGTGTTTACACAGCACAGCTGGGGACCCCGGGCCATTCACAGCACTCAAAATCTCTGAGTTATTGACACTCCTCTTCTCTGCCTGGCTACATCCTAAACCGAAATAACCACTCTGGAAGGGCTCTCTGCCAGTCACGGCTTTCTATGGAGAAGCCAAGAACCCAAACCTGGAATCCTGCGTGCCCAGACCCCACCCACCCCACCATGTCTCACACCTGAGGGGACCCGGGCCCTCATCTCGAGCCTCGGCTGCAGGGGTGTGCGGGCATTTATACATTGCTCTCTGAATTTCACCCCAGCCGTTCTCCACTGAAGGAAAATCAATCGGAAGAACTCAATTAATAACACAAGGGGCAAATGGATTAGGATCCTAAATTAGGTCAGTGCTACTGCCTGCTCCCAGGGTAGGACCCCTTAATCATTGCTCCATTCTTGAGAGGTGGACTGCAGGCTGAGTGGAACGCTGGAGCGGATTCTTCCTGAGCACTGAGGGGCCAGGCCAAGGTTGATACAGCAGAATCGGTCTTTCTCCCCTGGATGGAAACCAACCTATGAGCTTCGATCGTGAGTGCGGGGGCAGCCCAGACAGGACGATGTGTCTCTCACCCTGGGCCATGAAGCATCACTGCGCTCACCTTCCCTTCTTTCCGTTTCAGGAACCTAGTGGCTGAAGCTGTGGGAGCAAGCCTGCTGAGCTGGTGAGTTCTCCAGGTAAGGCTGGGGCAGGTGAAGTGTCAGCCTCCACACCCCGAAATCTTGCTCGCAGCTGTTCTGGCTGGCTGCCGCTTGGCTGAGTGGGCCTTGAGCTCAGGTGGGGTAACACAGGCATTCCAGAGTCCCGAGGGCTCTTAGAAGCTCAGTTTGATCCCTCCTCTGCTGACCTAGGTGGACACGGGGGCTGTCCCCCTGCATGGGCTTCATTCCGGGACCGTGACCCTGTCTGGCTCTGGAAGCTTTTATGGGTCTGGAAACACTCCGGCTGGGGTGAGAATCGCAGCAAAGGTGATTTTTTGGTGTGATTCCTTTTCCATTCTCCCAGCCCAGCGTTTTGGATGGTGGCCAGCACTTTTAAGGAGCAATCCAAGTGAATGTTGGTATTTTATAGGCACTTTGTAAATTCCGTAGCACTTTAAATTTATGTTATTTGTTCGGGACATTGGAAAGGCACACAAACTTTGTGCTGACACCGATGCCCGCTTTGCCAGTCAGGCTTTACCTGTTGGGGCGGGGCCCTGGGGCCTGGAGATGCCCACACTGCTGTGCGGCAGCCCCGTGAGGAGCCGCGAGAGGAGGGAGGCAGAAGACTGCCCTAACGCTTCCTGAGCCACCGCTGCCTTCTTTCTAGGCTGCCTGGTGAGATTCAGCTGGAAGCAGACCAAGGGAGTCAAAGCTGCTGCGCTCCTTGCCTGGCACCAAAGCTTCGTGACGTCTAGGACGCTGCCAGCACTTGTCCAAGTCTCCATGGCTCAGAACAGTGCCTGGCATGCGGTGGAACCCAGTAAGTATTTGTTGGTTGACTGCAGGCACACACACCATAGAGTGAACTGTGCCTTTGTACTGTTGTTCAGTCGCTAAGTCCTGTCCGACTCTATGTGACCCCGTGGACTGCAGCGCACCAGCCTTCCCTGTCCTTCACCATCTCCCAGAATTTGCTCAAACTCATGTCCATTGAGTCAGTGATGCCATCCAGCCATCTCATCCTCTGTCGTCCCCTTCTCTTCCTGCCCCCAACCCCTCCCAGTATCAGAGTCTTTCCCAGTGAGTCAGTTCTTCGCATCAGGTGGCCAAAGTATTGGAGCTTCACCTTCAGCATCAGTCCTTCTAATGAATATTCAGTGTTGATTTCCTTTAGGGTTGATTGGTTGGATCTCCTTGCAGTCCAGGGGATTCTCAAGAGTCTTCTCCAGCACCACAGTTTGAAAAGCATCAGTTCTTCAGCACTTAGCCTTTTTTATGGTCCAACTCTCACATCCATACACGACTACTGGAAAAGCCATAGCTTCTACTATCTGGACCTTTGTGCCCCTGTATGTCCCAGTCCTAATCCCAGAACCTATGAATGTGGTCTGACTCAAGAGAGAGTCTCTGCAGATGTGGTTGAGTTAAGGATCCGGAGCTGAGCTCATCCAGGGTTTCGGGTGTCCACCTAAATCCAGTGACATGTGTCTTCACAAGAGAAGCGATGGAGATTTGGACACAGACACACAGGGACAAGGTCATGTGAAGATGAAGGCAGAGACTGGGGTGATGTGTCTACAAGCCTGAAAGCTCCTGGGGCTGGAAGATGTAAGGAAAGTCCCCTGCTAGAGTCTTTGTAGGAAGCACAGCCTTGCCGACATGTTGACTTCAGAGTTCTGGCCCCCAGAACTGTGAGAGAAGATGCTTCTATTGTGCATAGCCACCCAGTTTGTGGAAATCTGTTACAGCAGCCCCAAGAAACTTGGGCCCATGCTCTGGCCTGGAGCTTAGTCCTGGCAAGGTCACCTCCTCCATTCACCTCTAACATACACCACATCCCCCAGCTCCCCCCTCCCACTTCTTTCTGTCTTACTGCCGGCTGCTGGAGGGGGCACACGCGGAGGATGGGTGAGGGGCCTCTACTCCCTTCTTTCTTCCTGGCAGCCAGCCCCTCTGGAGGAAGCTGCCTGCTCAGGAGGAGGTAGGGGACTGTCACCTCTGCCTCAATCCAGAAGGTAGATTTGTGGCCGTAAATAAAAACAGCTCTGAACCGGTCCGGAAAGCGGCCGGGCAGCATCCTCCCAGGACAGACTCTCCACAGGCCCTTCTCTGCAGGCCCCAATCCAGCGCTGGGCAATGTGGGGGAGCAGTGGGGAGGTGTGATCCTTGACCCACACTTCAAAGGTCCCAAAGCAGAAACCCTAGATCTCCGGCAAACAAAACTCCTCTTGCTGCCCTTCGCCTGTAGGAGTGCTTTCGGCGAAACTCGTGACTTCTTAAGCTCCTATTACATTTTAAAATTTAAGGCCGGTTTCCTCCCCAAAGCCGGCCCTGGGGGGGGGTCCACAATTATGAACTGTCTTCAGGCGGTTCTAGGGAGCAGCTGGCCCCGGGACTCAGAACCTCTCATTTAACGAGGGTTTAACCTGCAGTGCGATGCTGTCCTTGCTCCCTGGTTCCTCATCCCTAATCATCTCTCAGGAAGGACTCATCAAAAGCATTTGGAAAGTCAGGTAAATTATGTCCACTGGGTTGCCGGGATGCCTGCCATTTTATTAAGTTTTTAGAGCGCTCTGGTGAGTCCGAGAGCCCGCTTTCCTTGTGGGTGTGTGGAGCCGTTTGACCTCATTACCTCCAGGCGCACAGGTCTGTAATTTCCAGGGTCTCCCTGGGTGACGTTAGTGACTTGCCAATTTCCAGAAAGGGCTTAGTTTCTGAATCCCTTTCAAGATCATCGCTATTTTAAACTTTCTAATTCCATTAGGTGAATCCGCTCCAATTTCGGAGGTTTACTGGGCTGGGATTTCGCAGGTAAGCTTATAAACTGCTTCCCTAGAGCCACGGCTGGGAAAGCCTGCCAACCCTGGGCAGGCCATGCACACCCGAGGCTCCAGGTGACTCTGGAAGGACTCAGAACTGGCTGAGGATGGAGGGCCCCCACGTGGCTTGAGTCAGGAAGGTGTGTGGCTCGACGTCCAGACTGCTTGGGCAGCAGGAATTTAAATTCGTTAGTCATATGAACATGGCCCAAATCCACTGGCACCGCAAACCCTCCCCGGTGTGGAGACTCCAATGGGGCTGCTATGACTGCTGGGGGGACGCTGTCTGTGAGACCTCTGTTAGATGCCCCTGCCCTCCTGTCTTAGCACCGAGGCTCATTTCAATGGGAAGCGTGGCCCGGACAGAGCAGCCGGCTCTGGGTTGGAACAGAAACAACTCTAACTAAGGTTAATGAACTGTTGTTCCTGCTGTTCCTGCTGTCCTGGCCTCTGTCCCCACCCCCGTCTCCTGAAATTTCTCTTTCTCCCTTCAGATTCCACACCCTGCCTTGTCCAACTTAGATGCTGTTCTAATTCATGTCCACTGAGAACCTCAGCCTGTGCCCTTATTTGGAAATATGGTCTTTGCAGATGTAATTAGTTAAGATGAGATCATACTGGATTAGGGAGGGCCCGGAGTCCAATGACTGAGGTCCTAATAAGAAGGGGAAATTGGTACAGAGATACAGGCACACAGACACACAGGGGAGATGGTCACAGGAAGACAGAGCAGAGATCAAACTGATGCAGCGCAACTCAAGCAGCAGCACTTTGTGCCAGAACACAGCACCCCAGGGGGCATCCAGAGAAGTCCCCTTCCACGGGCAGGGCTTGGGGAGAGTGTAGTGGGGACTGAGGAGGGCACCGAGCTGAGTGCGATGGGGCCCAAGGAGATGGCGGAGAAGCTGGCATACTTTAACCCATAGTTGTTGTTCATTCGCTCAGTAGTGTCCGACTGTTTGCGACCCCATGGACTGCAGCACACCTGGCTTCCCTGTCCTTCACCATCTCCTGGGGTTTGCTCAAACTCACGTCCATTGAGTCAGTGATGCCATCCAACCATCTCATCCTCTGTCACCCCCTTCTCCCCCTGCCTTCGATCTTTCCTAGCAATAGGGTCTTTTCCAATGAGTCTGAGGCAAATCTACAAACTGGAGGCACAGTGATAACAGTCTTTGTCCGTTGGAATGACTGAGAGCTGCTTGCTCTGAGGGTGCCCCATCTTCAGCCCCAGATTCCGGGTGAGGAAACAAGGCTTGCAGGTTAAGTGATTTGGGCAAGGTTATGCAACAAGATGTCAGGGCTACAATTCAGACCCATTTGTTCTGGACCCTAAAGCCCAAGACCAATTTAAGTTTTGGGGCTCAGTACAGTCTGAAAATACAGCCCCTGTTTAAAGAGTACTAAGACTTTCAAGATGGTAACCAAAGATCATAAAGCCAAGCCTGGGGACCTGAAGCCGCTCGGCCAGGACTAAGCATATAATCACTGTCCCTTTGTAGCTCTTCCTGGGTGGGGGCTCCCCTCTTGCCATCAAGACCCCTCCCGAGCCCCTCTCTAAAGGATGGACAATGCCTGGGCCATGTCTCCTCCAGCCAAGTCCCTCTCCTAATTTTCCCTCTTCCTACTTCATTCGTTCGAAAGATCTGACTCTTAGAGCAAACCAGTAAATCTCTCCAGACCCAGTCATTCCTCATTGAAAACAGTAAGAACTCACATCATATAAGGATACAGGCCACCATAGAAAGTGTCACCTGCCTGGTCAAAGACTCATGAGGAGTCCAGGTCTGAGGCTCAGGGATCCCCCCACCCAGCCCCACACACGCACAGAGTCCACCTCGGCCACCTGCTAGCAAGGCTTGCTGCTTCCAGGCCTTTCTCTCAATATCTCCTTTGTCTTCAAAACAGCCCTCCAGGCGGCAGGCAGGAGGCCTCCTTTTTCCAGGTGAGAGCACTGAGGCCGAGGTGCCCGGAAGCAGCTGGAGCTGAGGAAGGGGGCGCGGGAAAGAGCGCCAGCTTTGAGGGCACATGGAGCTCCTGCCAGAGAGAATCAACCTGTGCAGACTCCGGAAGTGAGCCTGCAGGGCAGCCTCCATGGGCAGCAACTCGTAAAAGGCCCATAAAAGCAACTTGTAAAAGGTTGATCCTTTGAGTGGGACCCTGGTGTTACAAGTGTGGGAGATTTTATCTGTCCCCTGTGACACCTCCGTTGCTCAGCTGAGTTGAGACCTGGGCGCTACTGGTAACCACTGGCAATACTGTCACTTCCTTGAAATCATAAGACAATGAGAACAGTCGTTAAGCATTTTCTCCCTAACAGGCGGGTGGGTCCCTCTGCCCAGTGTTCTCGCAGCTGCTGTCTGTCCCCTGACCCCAGGGGCCCTTTCCTGAGAGGCAGGCCCCTCCCTCCCTCTGCCAAGAGCTGAGAGCAGGCCGCCTCGTGCAGAGACTTTCCTACTGTTGGTGAAATCGATTCAATTGGGGATTTTGTTCCGTTTGGGCTCTGCTGCCGAAGCCGATTTTGTCACCTGACTTGATCTGTTGGAGTCAGTCCCCTGTGCTACGGAGGAGGAGGCCCTGGCTGTAGGAAATCACCCCACCCCCAGCTCTGCCCTCCCCTCCCGACGTCCTTCTCTATAAAGAGTGCCCCTCAGATGCGCTGAGCTCCTTCTAGCCACCCCTTTTCCTCTTCTCCAGGACCCCCGCTGAGCCGGGCTCCGCCCCACCCCCTCCAAGGGCAGCAGCCCAGGAAGTCCCGGCCCAGCCAGAAATGAAAAACACTCCCACGTGTCGAGGGGCTCTGCCTCCGAGGTCCCGGGGAGTCAGGATCAGGACCGACATCCTTAGGGGCTTGGAGACAGATGGAAAGGGGCTTCCCTGTCCATGAGAGTGGATCTAGAATGTTCTCTGAGCGTCCTCTACTATGCTTTGGGGTGACCCTTCTAAAGCTGGGCTGCAGAGTCACTGGCAGGGGTTGAGGGCTGCCTGCACTTCCGTCCTTTGTCCTTATTTGTGAGGCTGGTGTGGAACCAGGAGAAGTCTGTGTTCAGTCACTCGGGCAGCTCAATCATCTTCTAGAATGCTTGGGCTCTAGGGCTAACCTGGCCAAGTGAAGGCCTCCTGCCCCACCAGTCCGCCCCCATTAGCACCCATCTGCCTGGATGCTGTTGCCCCACCTGCGAACCCTTCTCGGGTTGTACCTTTGGGCTGGAGACCTGGGGCCTTGGGTACCAGAATGTGATGGAGGGTTGCTGCCTACCTAGTGGGTGTCTGGACCTCACTGCCTCAGTTTCCTCAATGGAGGAAAGTTCCCACCTCACGGGGTGGCAGGTTTGAGATTGAGTGAAGACTTCTGATTATGCAGCATGGGGTCCTCAGCAAATGTGAGGCATCACAGCTCTTTTCTTTACCTTTAGAGGGTGGAGTTGGACTCTGGGAGGTGGCAGATTATCTGGGAGGCAGCAAGTCTGGCTTCTGTCCTCCATACTCAGAGGCTGCTCCCAGTTATGGGGCTCAGGGAACCCCAGTGATGCCCTAGAAATGCCCATGTCATAAGTATGGCTTGGGGGATGTTTGCTCAGTCAGGCTGGGGGTACAGTTACCAGACCTCTCCACGTGTCTGCTTCTCCAGTCTGCTTATCCCTCAGACACCCTTATCCCGAGAAACAGCCCCTCCATCTGCTCAGCTCAAAGCCTAGGAATCATTGTTAAACTTTCTTCCTCTCCTACCGTCTCCCTGGTCCAAGCATTGGTGAGCCACTCAGGACTTCCTCCCAAACAGGTCCCTACTCCTTCCTTTCAGGCCCTGCCATTGGCTAGGTCCAGGCTTCCATCAAACCATCAATCCTAAAGGAAATCGATCCTGAGATTCATTAGAAGGACTGATGCTGAAGCTCCAATATTTTGGCCACCTGACGTGAAGAGACAACTCATTGGAAAAGACCCTGATGCTGGGAAAGAGTGAAGGCAAAAGAAGAAGGGACTGGCAAAGGATGAGATGTTTGGATGGAATCACTGGCTCAATGCACATGAATCTGAGCAAACTCTGGGAGACAGGGAAGGACAGGGAAGCTGGGCATGCTACAGTCCATGGGGTCGCAAAGAGTCAGACAGGACTTAGTGACTGAACAACGACAACAGCAAGATTTCCACCATGTCACCCATGGCCCAGGTTCCCACCCCACCGCTCCATCCTGAGAAGGAGGGCCGACCTCTCCTACCTCCCCATTCTTAGCTCTGCCTGACTGGTCTTCCTGAGCCAGGCTTCCTGTTTCCATCTCTCTGACTCTTCATGTCTCCCTCCCCCTTCCTCCTCTTGGGGGGTTTCCTCCCAGAGATCTTGTCCCCTCCTTCCCAGCTCCTTCCTGCTCTCGGCCTCTATGCCCAGCACACTCTATCCCCAGACTCTGCCAGGTCGGTTAGATTTCAGAGATGCCCTGCCCTCCAGGTTCGAAGTGCAGCTGGGCCCTGTCACAGCTGCCCAGTTCTCTGCATAGCGTGGGGCTCCCCTTTGGTAACTTTGTCTGTGGACTAACTCCCCCTCCACCCCAGACTCTTGGCTCCGTGAGCTCAGGGGCTTGTCTGTCTTCCCCTTTGCTCATCCGCATCCCAACCCCTGGACAGTGCTGACCACAGAGTACATGTTCACTCAAGGGGGCTGAGCGAGAGGAACAGAGGAGCTGCGCTGTCCACCGCGACCCCACCCCTGCTGCAGGCGTCCAGCGGGCTCTCTCACAGACGCAGTCATTTTACCGTTTGTCCAGCACGTGCCGTGTGCCCAGCTCTCTGCCAGGTTCGGACGGAAAAGCAGATGTAGCATCGGCCCACCCTGAGGCTAAGCGCTTGTTATGCCTCTCACTCCGACCTCCAACTCACCCATTAACACCCTGCGACCAAGGGACACACCGTGAGTTTGGGTTAGAAGTGACGAGTGCCTTCAGAAAACACGAGGATAGGCGGTGAGATAGATGAGCGTGAAGGCGGCGGCTCTGGGTTTGGCCTGGACCTAGAGCGGAGAGTGAATATGTCCTTTAGACACAGTTATCACAGGTACAAGTACCCAGGCACACGTGCTCATGGCAGCGCTGTCCCCAGGAGCCGAAACGCAAAAGCAATCCGTGCCATCAGCAGATAAACACGGTGTGGTCCATCCACACAGTGGAATACCACTCAGCCACAAACAGGAGTGAAGCGCTGGCACCTGCCACACCGCGGATGAACCTGGGAAACATTCCACGGAGGGAAATCAGCCAGACGCAGAGGGCACTGAGTGTGTGATCCCACCCATGTGAAGCCTCCAGAAGAGGCAAGTCCGTGGAGACGGAAAGACGATCAGCAGCTGCCTAGGGCTGGAGGGTGAGGGGAAATGGGGCACACTGGTCCTGGGTGCAGAATTTCTTTTAGGGATGATGAAAGTGTTTGGGAATTGATTGTTGTGATAACTCTGTGAATACATGAAAAATCCTCACATTGTACTCTTAATTTGTGGGGGGAGGTTCAAGACGCTTTCATTTTCAGGGCTTCTTGCCCTTTAAATGGGTGAATTGCATGATATGCGAATTGTATCTCAATAGCAGTTATTTTTCAAAAGAGAGGGAAAGAGCTAGTGTTTCTGTAGCCAGCTCACCTGCTGGGTGGTCCCTGAGCGTGTGAGTGCACTGGCCCACCCTGCCCGTGACACCTGTGCTGCCGCTCCCTTACAGGCGGGAAACTGAGGCTTGGACAGTGGCTGGCCCAGGCTTGTGGGGGCCGGTGGGGCTGCAGGACTCACACGCTGGCGCATGTGGTTCTAGACTCTGATGCTCAGCCACTGCCGTGCCTGCCACGGGCGCAAGGTAAGCCTGGGATGAGGTCAGCCCTCGCCTTGCACACGCTGTGAGCATCAGACTGGCTGTCAGGTTAGGCTGCAAGTGATGGTGCTGCCAGCTCAAGCTCTGTCTGGGGGGACACTGGGCAGGTTGAGCTTCACATCCCATCAGGGACCAGAGGAAGCCAAGAGTAGCCAGGCTGACCCGCCCTCAAGATCAGCCCAGCTGGCCCCTGGCTGCCCGCACCTCCATGCCCCTGAGCTTGGGTCTGGTTCTTTGCCTTGCATGCTGCCCTGCCTGGCTCTGCCTGAACCCATCAAACCCGTCAATGCTCTGAGGCCTCCAAGGACTCCGTGGTGAGGGGGCGGGCTGCAGTTCATCCTGTACCTTGTACTGTAAATACAGATATAAGCATTACAATTTAGTTTAATATTTAATATCATCGGGTTAATACGCATTCCAAACTCCATAAATAATCATTAGCTGAGGGTTCTAATTGTGCTGGTGGGATCTGAGTTCATGACTAATTTAGTGATGGTGCTGCCAGCTCAAGCTCTGTCTGGGGGGACACTGGGCAGGTTGAGCTTCACATCCCATCAGGGACCAGAGGAAGCCAAGAGTAGCCAGGCTGACCCGCCCTCAAGATCAGCCCAGCTGGCCCCTGGCTGCCCGCACCTCCATGCCCCTGAGCTTGGGTCTGGTTCTTTGCCTTGCATGCTGCCCTGCCTGGCTCTGCCTGAACCCATCAAACCCGTCAATGCTCTGAGGCCTCCAAGGACTCCGTGGTGAGGGGGCGGGCTGCAGTTCATCCTGTACCTTGTACTGTAAATACAGATATAAGCATTACAATTTAGTTTAATATTTAATATCATCGGGTTAATACGCATTCCAAACTCCATAAATAATCATTAGTTGAGGGTTCTAATTGTGCTGGTGGGATCCGAGTTCATGACTAATTTAAAGACCAGAAGACGTCCCCATATTCAGCTACCCCAAATGCCATAAATTAACCTGCAGTCTCATCTCTGCCATTAGAACCACTGGGATGTGCCGAGGAGAGGACAGGCTGCTGGGAGCCTTTGCCCAAGCTGCCCCAAGTGCACTTCCTGGCTGGGTGGGGGGGCTGGCAGGCTGCCCACTGTGGGGCCTGGGCAGCCCCACGGGTCAAGGGGCAATATTAGCTGAAAGGCTTGCCTCTTGGGAGGAGGCTGGCTTGAGGAAAGGTTGTGTTGAAGGCTGGAGAAATGAGCTGCTTGCAGAGGAAAGCAGAGGAGGAGGTTGGGCAGGCCTACTGGAAAATTCTATGGGCTCTGGGGATGCCGTGCGCAAATCAGAAAGCCCTGAAACAGTCCACCTGGCAGCCTCCAGACCCTGCTCATGGCCTGCAGGATGCTCCAGGAGGTGAAAGGTTGTTTCAGCAGGATTCTGGGTACAGCAACCCACATAGGCCCTGGGGTTTCTGACCCAGCAAAACCTGAAGAGCTTCAGGGTCAGGAAGCAGGTTTCTAAACCCCTAATCAGGGCACAGAGTCTGGCCAAAGATTTTTGTTTGGTATGAGGAGGGAGCCTGGACAGGATGGCTTAGATTGCAAATACACACAAAACCTCACTTTTGAGGGTATATGGTGATTGCAAGGTACCACATCTGGAATTGGAATTGTCCCAGAAGATCTAAGACGGGCATTGTCTGTGGGGAACCAGGCCAGCTCCTTCCCGGCCTGTGTGCTGCTGGCATTCACCGCGTGCCAGCCGGGCCTGAGCCTCAGCCTGGTGCTCTGCCAACTACAGCCTCACATGGAAGGTGCTGCTGGGTCAAACTGCCTGTCCCTGCCCTGGGTGGAGCTGCAGGGCCCAGGTCTGCTTGGCTGCAGTAGCCAGGGTGCATGATAGTAGAGCCGGAGGAGGCTTAGCCCAGCCTCTCTGGGAAGGATGAGGACATGGACGCCTGGAGAGGACAGGGCTTCCCCAGGTCACCGGCCGGCACGTGCAGGGCCAGCATCTAGACCCACCCCGGACATCGTCGCTTCCTGGAGGAACAGGCACACCAACAACGGGTTTTGGCCGAATGCATTCACGGCGCCAGCTGCCTTTGGACTGTAACCACGTCCACTTTCTCATATGCTCCTCCCGCAGCTCTCTGAGGTATGCGCCATTTATACACCCATTCTGGGACTTCCCTGGTGGTCCAGTGGTTGTGAACCCACCCTAACCAATGCAGGGGATATGGTTCCATCCCTGATGTGGAATAAGGTCTCACACGCCATGGGGCAGCTAAGCCCTCGGGCCACAACTAGAGGAAGGCTGCATGTTGCAGTGAAGACCCAGCACAGCCAGAATAAACAATAATAAATGCAACGCGTCCATTCTACAGATGAGGAAGCTGGGCCTTGGAGAGCTTCAGACACCCAATCATTAAGTGGCAGAACCGGGTCTACAATTCCACACTGTGAGTAGGAGGCACATAGAGGAGAGACTGGTGATGGCCCTGGGTTCTGGGGACTGGCAGGAGAGAAGACAATGAATCAGGTTAGCAGGGCATGCGTCTCCACTTCTCTAGGATGGGCACATAGAAGGTGTTCCATGTTTATTGCCACGGTTTATACATCCCCTCTGATGTTTATAACAAGGCCTCCTTTAACATCTGTGTTTCTGGACCTCTAGTTATGCCAAGATTCTGGTGGGTGGAAGGAATGCCCTGTTGCAATAGCTCTGGGCAGCAGGAGCACAGAGCTTGGCATGTGGTGAGTTCTTGGGCTGTGGTGGGGTCTGCCTGAATTTGAGACCACATGTGCTTAGTCATTCTTAGACCCCATGGACTGCAGCCCGCCAGGCTCCTCTGTCCATGGGATTCTCCAGGCAAGGATACTAGAGTGGGTTGCCATGCCCTCCTCCAGGGGATCTCCCCAACCCAGGGACTGAACCCAGGTCTCCCACAATGCAGTCAGATTCTTTACTGTCTGAACCACCAGGGAAGCAGAGAGACCATGTAACATAGTTCAAATAACTCTGGGTGGCACTTCAGGCCAGCACTCCTTTCCACCTTCTCTGTCCAGCTAGTATTTGCTCAATAAACACAAATAAATGCAAATGTCACCTGAGCTCCCCACAATTAGTGAGGTGGGTCTGCTTTGAAATGATATGAAGCTTATCACCTGGGAATTCTTGGCTCTGCTCGCCCACCCTTGCAGGAGGCCACCTTCTCTGAAATGTGGATGCAAGTTCGTGCCTGTCATCAAGGATGTTAGGAACAGGTTTCCCTGGGGCTCCAGTGGTTAAGAGTTTACCCGCCAATGCAGGAGACTCGGGTTTGGTCCCTGATCCAGGAAGATCCCACATGCCTCGGAGCAACTAAGCCCATGTGCCTAACTACTGAGCCAGCGCCCTAGAGTCTGTGCTCCAGAAGGGTTGTTGTCATTATTCAGCCACAAGTCATGTCTGACTTTTTGCAACCCCACGGACTGTAGCACACCAGGCTTCTCTGTCCTTCACTATCTCCCAAAGTTTGCTCAACTTCATGTCCATTGAGCCAGTGATGCCATCTAACCATCTCATCTTCTGCTGCCCCCTTTGCCTTTTGCCTCCAATCTTTCCCAGCGTCAGCGTCTTTTCAGCCACCGCAATGACAGGCCGCACAATGCTGTGAAGAGTAGCCCCCACTCACCGCAACTAGAGAGGGTCTACGTACAGAAACGAAGACCAAACACAGCCAAAAATCAATTGATAAAAATTTTTTTTTAAAGAAAGTTAGGAAAAAGGACCAGTGCTACCTTGGGAGGAACAACTGAAGGTCTTGGTGAACAAGAGACGGAAGACACTGGTCCAGGAGAGCTTGGCTGATAGGTGTGTGTAGGAGGGTGAAGCGCACCATGGCAGTGGTGGTTGTGGTGTGGAGTGATGCCCCAAGCTGACTGTTAGGGGCTGAATGATGTCCCACAAATTCATATGCTGAAGCCCTAACCCCCAGTGTGATTGTATTTGGAGACGGAGCCTCCAGGGAGTTAATGAAGATGGGATGAGGCAATCAGGGTGGGACACCAGTCTGATAGGGTTAGTGTCCTTATAAGAGGAGAAAGTGAAAGTGAAGTCGCTCAGTCATGTCCGACTCTTTGTGACCCCGTGGACTGTAGCCCACCAGGCTGCTCTGTCCATGGGATTCTCCAGGCAAGAGTACTGGAGTGGGTTGCCATTTCCTTCTCCAGGGGATCTTCCCAACCCAGGGACTGAACCTGGGTCTCCCGCATTGCAGGCGGATGCTTTAACCTCTGAACTACCAGGGAAGCCCTATAGGAGGAGAAGGAAACACCAAAGATCTCTCTGTCCCCACGTGAACACAGAGGAAATAACGTGTGAAGACACAGGAGGATGGCCACTGTCAACAAGCCGGGAAGAGCACCCTCATCAGAAACCATCCCTGAAATCCCCTTGATCAGGGATTGCCCAGCCTTCAGAACTCTGAGAAATGCCTGTTATTTAAGCTGCCCAGTCAATGGTGTTTTGTTGTGGCAGCCTCAGCAGGCTAATACAGAGGCCGGGTGGTATTTCATGATAGGAAGGTTTGGTTCGGATGTTGGGAAGGTAAATATTTCCATTTACAAGTGCAGTAGAAAGTAAAATGAGGGCTTCCCTGGTGGCTCAGTGGTAAGGAATCTGCCTGCCTATGCAGGAGACGTGAGTTCAATCCCTGATCTGGGAAGATCCCACATGCCACGAAGCAGTGAAGCCCTGTGTGCCACAACTGTTGAGCCTGTGCTCTGAAGCCCTGAGAGCCACAACTACTGAAGCCTGTGCCCTAGATCCTGGGCTCCATAACAAGAGAAGCCCATCACTGAAATTAGAGAGTAGCCGACAAAGCAATGAAGACCCAACACAGTCAAATTAATAAATAATAAAACTACTAAAGAAGTAAAGTGAAAGATTTTACTGTCAAACCTTGAGAACTGTGTACCACCTGTGTTATGTGGCTGCAAATCTTAGACCCAGCATTCAAAGACAAGATCTAAGTGGCGGCCACCTGATGCCTGGGGATTAGGCTTTCCAGGTGCCCAGAACTGGGTGCAGCAACCCTGCCAGCCAGCTATAGGATGTATTCCCTCAAAGCTGCCCTTGTTTCTCGTTGTGAAGCAGGTGACGGAAGGGACCCCAGTGCAGTGTTCTTCCTCTCTTCTTCCCTCACCCACCAGCCCCCTTGAACTCAAGGGGATGTCTTGAGAGTTAAAGCAGTGGTGTGTGTGTGTATGTGTGTGTGCGTGTATATGTGTGATGTCCTTCTCAGAATAACCTAGAGTGGCAAGGCATGGTCCAGAGGAAAAGATCACCCCATCCACAGTAGACGACCAAGCCAGCAGCTGTAGATAGAGCTAGAAGTCACAAACCAACACCTGTGCACACACACGTAAACCATGAATCCATCAAAAAGGAAGCATGCAGTCCTGTTGGGTGTGATAGGTGGGTGACAGGTTGAAGAAGAGATGAAGGGTGGTGGCTCAGGAACCCAGTGGCTTGTTGGGCACAGAACACACACATACACACACACACACACACACACACACACACACACGAGTCCGGGAATACCAGGCCTGTCCAGTTTCCCGTAGGTACCTTCCATACCCACCCTGCAAGCAGTTCCAGAGGGAGGGCTTCACACTCACCTGCTTTGAGCAACAGGTTGGCTCTCTGGCGTCACTTAGGGACACTTTTGGAGAGAACATACTCCTTCGATGGGTATGCACTTTAGAGAGTGAATTTAAATTAAGGCTGTAATTACGCAAATAGATGGAAGGAGCACATGAGCTGAGGGCTCCGGAAGCTGGGATCAGGTGCTATATGCTGTGTGCACACCTTGCGTCAGAGCAGAAAATGATAAACCAAAGCATCCAGCTTACTCTTTTGCACACCCCCAGGTACCCCTGTGTACATGCCACCCTGAGACCAGGGACAGAGCAGGATGCCAGGGAAAGCTGTCTGTAGATGGGATCCTTTCCTTTCCATTACAGAACAGCTGTGGTTACGTGGGGCATGGCTCTGCCGTCCATCACGTACTGCTGAGAACATCCTGGGCAGAACCCTCCATAAATCAAGGATGGAAGAGGCGGCGAACCAAGCATGTTAGTGAGAGAAAGGGCTGCGTGAAAGAAGAGCCGCTGTCATTTCCAGACCACATGCATCGTCTCCATTGGCAGGTGGGGTAACTGATTTAGCGGGAGACTCGGACCAGACAGATCTGGGCTCCAGTCCCCAGAGCAGCCTAGCTGTGTGGCCTTGGGTATTTCCTTCCAGTCAACTTTGAACCTAAGCTTCCTTGTCAGTGAAATGAGGGGAGCATTGCAGGGCTGGGGGAAGGACGAGGTGCTGTGATGGGAATTCTCCAGGTGCCTGGGGCATGGAAAGGCGGGGGTTGGCCTGTGATCAGGCCAGGATGACCAGACTGCACTGTGGATATTGCATTGGCATCCACAGCCCTTCCCGGCCAGCATTCCCGGCTCAGCTTTTGTCCTGCCAGTGACCACAGTGTGGGACCTTGCTGAGGTTCACACCCGATGGTGTATGGATTCAACTGCCATCCTCAAGGGCTTTCAACACATCAAGAGGTATTAAATTCAATAAGCGGCCTTGAGGGTTTTGTTTTTGAGCACACACACATATATATATGTGTAATCTTTCCCTTGGTCAAGCTTGCTTAGTGCTGGCTTTGGGTGTTCAGAGATCCTAGTGAATAAACAGTCATCAGGGAAATAAACAGCCATTAGGCTGCACACAGACCCATCCACATTGGCACAACCCATTAACTTGATCACTGTGGAGCTGGTCCACGGACTTTGCTGAGACAAATGTATCTGGGCGGTGCGGGGTGGGAAGGGGACGACAAGAGAATGACATTAATTCAGAGGTTGTCGTATTGGGTTGCAGTTTTATTTGCTTCTTGAGATAGTGCTGACCAAATGCCCTACAGCTTATTACTGACCATGCAGTTCTGGAGTGGGCTTGGGAGAGCAAAGGGATGGGGTTTGGGACACAGGGAGCTGCGGGGTGGGGGCACGGGTGACGAAGGGGAACTTTCCTGCAAATACAATCAAGGAGAAGGTTGATTGAAAACACAGGCGTAAAAGAAGGACTATGGGGGCGGGGCTGAGAGTGGAGGAGCTGCTGGCTGAATAAAGTACAGGAAAACTTCCATGTCAAAATGTTTTCCCCCTAAGGGATTCGCTGATGCATTTCCTTTTTAGAAAAGGGTTATTTTCTGCTCTCGGGAGTTTAATTTCATTTGGAATGAAAAATGACGAGAGCGAATTGGACGAGCTGCTTAGACTGAACTGCTAGCTCAATGCACTTCATGTTTATTTAGCCGAAAGCCTGGGTGTGAAGCAGAGGAAAGAGGGGCACGGGGCAGGCGGGGAGGGTCACTTCATGGGTGTGCGGGAGAGGCAGGCTCCAGTTCAGACAGGGTCCCTGAGCTGCGGGGAGAAGGGCCCAAGGGGAAGAGGCCATCTCGGCAGGGGACTCGAAACACGCCCTCTCTGGGCTGCTCTGAGGATTCCCAAACCTTGGTCGGAACTGTCACACACATCTCCCCCAAATTCAGCGGTCGACTATACCACAATGGGCCCAAAGTGGAGGGGAGCCCATCTGACAGCGAGTTGAGGGGGCTCCCTGCCTGGGGGGGCAGGCTAGAGGAAGAGAAAGTTGGACCCCTGCAAAGCCAGACCGACCCTCAGCTCTACCTGGAGCTCATTAGTACCAGCATCTTTGCAGTTCAAGTGGCCTGGCCAACGGTTCTTACTTTAACTGCCTGAGAAACAGAATTAAAGGGAAAGAGAGGAAACAGCCAGCAACTCCTGCGATCTAAGTTGGTCTGTTTTCAGAGCAGGTGTGGGAAGTTTCCATTTTCAGGGAAGACATCAAGGCGGGGGTGGGAAGAGAATTCATGCTAAAGTCGGGGGTATTTTGCCACATGGACCAGGAAGGAGCAGCCACCGGTGGCAGTTTTTGCTTTCTTTCCCTGTTTGGTTTTTATAGCTTCTAGAATGGAGGACAGAGATGAATGTTTTCCCATGCTAAGGTAACATTCTTATTTTTCTCAGGAGAGTGCAGCCTGGGTTTGGAAACGCACCAGATCCCAGTGAGATTGGTTGTAAGTGCTGGAGCTGGAGAGAGGACCCCCTGGGTAGGACGTGCTGGCCCTCAGAAATGGGTTTCTGACCTACGAGTAGTTGAGAACCTTTCTTGATCCCAGAACCCAAGCCATGGCTGGTCAGGCAGAAATGGTGCTCCAGCCTCAGGCTAGCTGAGGCCTCAAGGTGGGTTCAGCTGTTAGAACTGAAGATTTCATAGTGAAGGTATTTCCCACTGTTTGTGGAATTGTCCCATCCCTCATTTACTTCTTTCTTTAGAAGTGGAAAAGTGAAAGTGAAAGTGAAGTCACTCAGTCGTGTCCGACTCTTTGTGACCCAGTGGACTGTAGCCCACCAGGCTGAGTCCATGGGATTCTCCAGGCAACAATACTGGAGTGGGTTGCCATTTCCTTAAATGCATCCTGAAAGCCAGCTGATTTTTATCTGCCCTACGTTTTCATGGGCTGGTGCCTGGTATGGACGGTCTTCTCTCAGACATAGGGTTGCTCTGGAGAATGGGGTAGGAAGCCCGTGTACCATCTGGGGTTTAGAAAATCTTTCGGTAAAACCTGGCTTATGATAGTTAATAGCTTTCTTAAATGTTTTGTTTGTTATGCCTAAATTCATAATCCAAAAGTCATGTTCATAAAACAACAGCAATTACAAAAGAATCATAAAAAATGGGACAGTAAGGCAATCGAGTTGGGAGCCTCTATGGCACTGAAGGCTTATAGTAGTCACAAGGAGATGGCTGGCAACGGGCTCGCATGGACAGATGAGTCTGTCCATGGCTTTGGGGTCATGAAGGAGATGGAGAGAAGGCAGGCTTGGGGCCCTTCACTCTCTTTCAGTCCCAGGGTTCAGATGGGAGAGGAACCGTCCCAGAGAGAGCCCCCAAACTTTGTAGACAGTCGTGGATTTGAAATCCTGCCCAGATATTTCTGTCTGGGTGACACTAGGGAAATGGTTTCACTTGCTGAGCCTCAGTTTTCTCATCGGCAAAATGGGAGTGGTGGTACCTGCCCCTCAAGGTGTTGGAGAATTAGGGAGGTGATGCTTGGCGAGGCATCCCCTTTGCCAAGAGTAGCTGAACCCTACTCTGGGGCTGTGACCCTCTCCCAGCTCCCACAGAAAAGCTGGTACCCCCCTTTTCTGTCCCAGACAAGCAGACAGCCAAGACACAGTGAACATGCCTATGGAATTCCCATCACCTTCTCATGGTCTGTGTGAATGGAGTGGGGTAAATTCACAATCGTGCATTCATACTGGTTCACATGACAAGTTACACTTGCTTCTGACCTTCTCCAATGAGCAGTACCCTCACAGCCTGCAGCACAGAGTTGTCTCTGCCCCAAAGCCACTTCACTAAGTAATACTCTGTAGACAAATATTTAAATATACTAGAGAAGCTCAGTTCTATAGGAATGCCGCTGTGAGCCCTGCAGTTGCCTTAAGACCCACCACAGGGCCCCAAACCACCAATCCCTGTCGCCACTTTGCAAAGGCTGCGCTTCTGTGCACTGGCTTCTGTTCAAATCCCGTGCAGATGGCCATGAGCAGAGGGCCACTGGCACAAAAACGCACCTCTGTCATACCCCACATGCAGTGCCCTCCTGGAAGCTGGTGCCAACACAGGAGTCTGTGGCTGTTGCCAAAAAGTGGCTGTCTTACCCCTCTGAGAACTTTTAGGGACTCACTGATGTCATCGGTAGCTACACTGATTGGCTCCTGGGCCACAGTGGCTGGGGGAACTTTCTAGAACTGCCTTCCTTTTAGGACAACCTGGCAGTCCCTGGCTTCTCAGCTCAACAAAGTAGGGCCCAGGCCTGCTCTGGCATTCACATTCCCCAGGCCTTCAGCTGCCACCTGCAGTCCTGCCCCTGCCTTAGCTCCCCAGACCTCCCCTCCTTCTGCTTGTTCCCAAAAGCTGGAGAAGCCAGTCGAACAGAACAAAATGCAAGGGAGGCACTGAACAGCCTGCGCCTGCTGTTTATGAGCTGTGCAGTGAGAGTCTATACCCCTGGGCTTGTTCCCCTGACATGGAGCAGGGGCGAAACGCTGCTCCTTCCTACCTCACCAGCCACCCTGGGAGAGCCGAATCTCCGCAGCCTTTCACTAACCCCACCATGGGACTGATTCTGGGTCCTCTCCCTTGGTGCTGACACAAGGAAAGGATGGGCTATGAGGTGAATCCAGGCTGTGTTAAGATGGAAGTTGGCTTGGGAAGCCCGGTTCTGCTGATCAGCTGAGGGCCTCAGGAAAGGGACACAACAGTGTCCCCCAGGGATCCTGCAGGCACACAGTCACTCTCCTCCATGGGCAGAGAGCTGAGAACAAGGAGCTAAGAGCGAGCTTCCCCTCGCCCCAGAAGCTCTGACCTGGTGTGTGGCTCTGGAGCCGGCCCCACGGTAAGAAGGACAGATTTACGTGGATGAGGACGACGTGGTGCCGAGAGACTCTGACGGTGCCTGTTGTAGAGCAAAGGATGCCTGTCAACAAGTGAATGACTGCCCCCATTCCCCCAGTCTCCAAAGCTTGGCCTGTGCTAAGGCAGAGGGGGCCCCATCTGTCGGCCCCTGGGCACGAGGACCCTCAAGTGACACTTCCACCTGGAAAGGACCATGCTCCCTCACCAGACACCCAGACAGCATTTCCCCAACCCGCAGAGACCCTGGAATGTCTTCACAGAGAGGAATGGAAATTGGGTTTCAATTGATTCATTTCTCCTCTAGATTAGGTTTGCATTGAGGGAGAGGCTTGAGGGATAGAGGAATCCCACAGGTGCCTGGGTCATCCTTTTCCCCCAGCTCAGCATTTTCTCTCTCTGCTCTCATGCTTGGCAAAATCCACAATGTGGGTGCCCCCAGCTGGGACCCCAGGCAGGGCCAGTCTGCCGACAGGAGACCCAGTTAACAGTGGGCACCTGGGCCATATGGGTCACCCAGAGCCCGTGATGGGAATCAGTGGTTCTTAGGTGGGCTCTGTGGGTAGGGTGGAGACAAGAGGAAAAAGAAGCTGCCTCTACTGGAGGGGCAGGTTCCACCATGCTCCTCCCAAAAGCTTCCTAGTGTGCAGGGCCGTGCTGACCCCACTGTGTCCAGCCCCTCCAACCATGAGCTTCCGGGATGGGAGCCATCAGGGACAAGAGAGGCCTTGCATTCTCTAACCCCTCCACAACGCACACACGTGTTGAGGATGTCTTAAAGGGGAGCACTCCTGCATCCATGCTCTTGGCAGCTTACTCCCAGTGGCCAAAGTTGGGAAGAGCCCACGTGCCCACCCACAGATAAGTGGATAAACACAACAGGGTGTGTCCCCCCAGGGGAGGTTCCTTGGCCAGAAGCAGGAACGAGGCACTGACACTGGCTACGACACGGTGACCCTTAGAGACACAGAGCTGAGAAAACGATGTCAGACACAGGAGGCTCCACACGGAACGGCTCCTTTTAGATGGAATATCCAGAGCAGGGAAATTGGCCGGAACAAAGCACACACTGGTGGTGGACCAGGGCTGGGGGAAGGGAGGGCCTGGGGGGTGGCTGCCGAGCAGGTACAGAGCTTCCCGTTTGGGGTGATGAACGCCTCTTGGAATTAGATTGTGAAATACCACTGAATTGTTCACTTTAAAATGGATAATTTTATAAGAGGTGCAGAATACTATGTATGCAATAAATAAGCTATAAGGATCTATTGTACAGCACAGGGAATACAGCCAATATTTGATAATAACTGTAAATGGAGCATAATCTATAAAAATTTTGACTATGTCATACATCTGAAATGAATATTGTAAGTCAACTATGCCTCAATTAAAAAAAGGTTTAAAAAGTAAAGACAAAAAAGGAATAGACAATTTTAAATGATGTGACTTTTACTTCAAGGAAGTTTTGGAAAAGTTAAAATAAGGAACACTCTAGAAATAAGGGAGCCATATCGGGATACAGAGACTGGGAGGGTGGCAGGGGATGGGTGCCTGGGTCAACTGCTTGTCACTTTTCCAGCTCTTTAATGTTCTTAATTTTGCATCTGGCTATAGGAAACAATAGGGTAGCTGGCACTTTCTTTTTCCTTTTGTGATTTCCCCTCACCTTTCCCCTGCTTGTGGGATTTCATTCATTTGGATGCGCATTCACTTGTCAACAGTACTCAGCAGTAGCCTCAGTCCTAAGAAGTCAGGAGATCCCTGATCTGATTGCAGACATTTAAGTTTTCACAGGCTGCTGTCTCTACCAGATGCCAAGAGTAGGAGGATTTCAAGGCAAGCGTGATCAAAGGCAAAAAGCTCACCCACGGGCACCACATCCTGTCTCTGACCCCATCCCAGCCCACGTCCTGGGCTGTGGGCTGTGATGGGGCCCAAGGGGTATGTGTGTGGAGGCATAGCAAAGCTGGAATGGGGAGGAACTGTGAGATACTGAGACATCAGCATCCTATAAACTTGTTCAGATCATTCCTCTCAGACTCAGCCTAAACAATTACATCATTGGATCCCATGAGGCCAGCGGGCAACAGAAACTCAGTCTTGTTTCCCAGGATTTTGAGAATCTGACTGGTTTCTATCTTGCTATACGGTACCCTGGGTCATTTGCCAGGCTAAGCTACTAAAAGCTTGCAGATGTGTGGTGGCAGGGGGGACAGAGAGGCAGGAGAGGCCCACGTGGCATGAGCGTTCCGACACTTGGTGGCCCAACATGCCTTCACTCCAAAGCATGAAACCAAGCCCCCCTGTCCAGCACCGCCTGGGCCCTAGGGTGTCTTTCCATGGATGGGTGTGTCTGCCAACTCAACTTCCCCATCTGGAAGGGTCCCAAAGTTAACCCATCCAAAACCAAATCCCTGAGAGCCAACCCCACCCCTGTTTCCTTGAGTGACTACCACTTGCTTAGACCAGGCTCTGGGAGAGCTCCTTAGGGGATCCTTAGGGGTCCACCCTTGAAACAGCTAGAATTCCTCCACTGTCCACAGCTCTTCATCACCTCGGCTGTAGCCATGCAGAAGCTTTCAGTGAGTCCAGCTGCTTCACTCTGGCTAAGGATGCACCGTCTGCTGGCAAAACGGCCAGTGTGATTGATTTCCAAGTAAGTCAGATGGTGCCCTGGACTGAGTGTAAACCCCTCCAACACTCCCATTTCATTCAAAGTAAAGCCAGCATTCTCAGAATGTTCCCCCTTGGTCTCCCATCCCTGGTTCTCTTCCAGTCCTCCTCAATGCTCCATCTCTGGGTCTTGGCTCAGGTGTCACCTCCTCTGTGAGGCTTGCGCCCATCCTTGCCTAGCCTCTCCCTTCCCTCAGTCCCTGGGAGCTCCTGGGGCAGCTCTTCTCTGTGTCTTATTCTCTGAACCCTCAGTATCCAGAAGGGTGTCTGACACATGTTGGAAAGCAGTGAACTCTCACTGAACAGCTGGATGATCGAAAGGAAAATGAAAAAGGCAGTCATTGCCTTCCAGGTATCCCCAGGCCACCTGAGAGGGCTGATGGGTGAACAAGAACCCACAGAGCAGAGAGAAGTGCTGGGTCAGAGGTCTGCCTCATCCGTCTATCCATCCAAAGTTTTGCCATGACTTGAGCTATCCCAACCTGCCTTTCCTTTCCAGACCCCACTTCTCAAGAGCATGATTTCAAAGCCACTGTTCCCTTTTATTCTCTCCTGTTTACCCACATCCTGATGTCTGGCCCTTCCTTGCTGGTCAAGCTTTTGTCAGGAGACACCCCCGCCCCCCGTGTGCAAAATGTGACAGATGCTTCTCCATCCTTACTGACAGCACATCTCCCGTGACCAACTGCTCTCCCATTCTTGACATTCTCTGTCTGCCTCTGGCGGCCCCACGCCCCAGGACCATGTCTGTCTGTTTCCCTTGGGCTCTGTCTTCATGCCATTGGTCTTCTCAGGCTGGCTGCCCGCCATTGGGATGATCTTATTACCCCCATGTTTCAGTTTCCCTAAATATAATGAGCCCCAAATCAATGTGTCTGACCCAACACCATCCCTGATTTTAGACTTCATCAGAGAGATCATGGAAGAGAGATACAGTGTTCTAGACAGAAGGAACAGCTCATGAGAAGTGCCAAGTTCTTAAAGGGAACTAAGTATTGGGAACTTGTACAGGGAGCTGGGTTGTTCAGTGCGGGTGAAATGTACTGGGAACGAGGTGGAGTGAGCAGTGGGGCTCGTCCAGGGGAGAGATGCTGGGACGATGTTGTCTCCATGGGAAACAGTCAGTTGGAATCAACCATGGGCATCTTCCTATTACTGCACCGCTGGGAATTTCCACACCAGAACCTGTAATCCCTGGCCTTCTTCCACCCATCATGTCCCCAGAGAAACTCCATCTACAGGCAGAGAAAGGGGCACTAGACTTCTGTAATGCATCTGGCACAGCTCTCTGCCCACACTGTGGTCTCGAGCCCAATTTGGTGGCATTCAGTGTGCGGAGAGAGCCATCCCAGGGTCCCCTAGCTGGCCCAACTCTGTCCCTTCAAGGCTGAGAAACTGAATGCAAAGGGGTGGAGAGGAGTATGCGTGTGTGCATGCTAAGTCGCTTCAGTTGTGTCCAACTCTCTGCAACCCCATGGACTATATCCTCTGTCCACAAGATTCTCCAGGCAAAGACACTGGAGTGGGTTGCCATGCCCTCCTCCAGCAGATCTACCCGGCCCAGGGATCGAACCCCCGTCTCTTTACATCTACCTGCATTGGCAGGCAGTTCTTTACCACTAGGGCCACCTGGGGAGCCACAGAGGAGTAAAGAATGTTCTAAAAAACCAGATCTCATCTTTTCCCTGGGCATTAGTGGACTTGCCAGGACCAGTTTCCTTGACCACTGCGACCTGAGACACAAAGGCCTTGTCTACCCTCTGCTGCTAAGTCGCTTCAGTCATGTCTGACTCTGTGCAACCCCACAGGCGGCAGCCCACCAGGCTCCCCCATCCCTGGGATTCTCCAGGCAAGAACACTGGAGTGGGTTGCCATTTCCTTCTCCAATGCATGAAAGTGAAAAGTGAAAGTGAAGTCACTCAGTCCACTCAGTCCGACTCTTAGCGACCCCATGGACTGCAGCCTACCAGGCTCCTCTGTCCATGGAATTTTCCAGGCAAGAGTACCTTCAGCAGCCATCAAAGGAGCCAAACACTCAAGCCCTCAGTAACAATACCTTCCCTTCTTAGCCATCCAGATTGAGACCCTCCAAAGCAGCCCTGTCTTCTGTTGAATCCATAGTACCCTGCCTCCTCTATTTCCATCCTGGTGACATCCGAGGGGCTGTTCTTCTCCATGTGAGGTTTTAACCCCCTTGGTCCAGCTTCCTGGCTCAGAGGAAAGGCCTCCTGGACCTTCCCCTGTGGAGTCATCTTTAAAGCTGCTCTGGCACTCAAATCTGCCTCCCAGCTCTTAGCCTCTGGTTCAGAGCTTCCCTCAGAAAGTGGTGTATTTTATCTTTATGTGTCAGGATTTATATAAAAAGGGGATAGTTCAACTCTAAATGTAATGAGTTGGAAGAACAGCTCTCTGGTGGCTTTCCCTAGTGAACACGGCATCAATAACATTGATTGCTAAAAATAACTAATAACACGGGGCTAGTGGTGGCCAGGGACTGCTCCAACCCCGCCTCCAAAAGGGATGCAAGGAAAGCTGGCTCTTGCCTCTGAACACAGGCTCCTCCCACAGGTGAGTGCCTGGTGGTATTCAGCTGGAGGGGGAGGAGGAGGAAATGCTCAGTGGATGTTGGTGAAGGAGGGAGGGCAGAGCTTTCTAAGCCTTGGCAGATTGGCAGGGGATGAACCTCAGTTTCTACACCCGGAAAGTAGAGATTTGTGGTCCTTCTCACTGTGCTACCATCATAGATTTCTTGCATGCACCCGTGCCAAGTCGTTTCAGCCCTGTCTGACTCTGCGACCCTATGGACTGTAGCTGGCCAGGCTCCTCTGTCCATGAGATTTTCAAGGCAAGAATGCCGGAGTGGGTTGCCATGCCTTCCTCCAGGGATCTTCCCAGCCCAACTCTCTTATGTCTCCTGCCTGGCAGGCAGGTTCTTGACCACTAGCGCTCTCAAGAAATCTATGGGGATGCAATTCTATGGTCCTTGTGCAGGTCTTAGCTTCCTGCCTGTTACATGGCTTGCAGTTCCATATATGCTTAAGGTTGCAATGCTTATTCTTGAAACAGTCCAGGAAGGGAATCCGGGCAGGAGCAGTTAGCAAGTAGAGTCTGAGATTGACACAAAGGACCCTACTAGTGATCAGCCCCAAGGGAGATAAATGGTGTTTAGGATTAAGGGTCACCCAAATCAGAGAAGCTATAGTTTTTGACAAGGCAGACGGACAAGCACAGATTATGTGCATCTCATTTACTTCCAGAGGCTTCTTCTCTGGGTTTGACGACAACTGATGGAGAGTCTCCACCACACATGCAAAATCAATTCCCGCATGCCCTCAGCTCTGGTCACTCTGCCCTTGACAGTGCTGGCAGGCTTCTCCCAGAAACAGGCAGCTTGCTTCAATAGGAATCTATGCTGGGGTGAGGCGGGGAGTCTTCCGCTGGCAGGTCAGCTCAGCCTGTGCAGCTTCCTGCCTTTCTAGAAGGATTCATTTGCCTAACTTCTCTCTATGCGTCCCTCCCTCCTCCTGGGACTTCAGGAAAGGAAACTCACAAATTAAAGGTGAGGTGTTAAGGGCTGGGGGAGTGAAGGACCATGATAAAAATAAAAATGCCAGGCTGCCATTAAGAAAGAGAGCTACTTAGCTGGCCCCAAACAAGCCTAAGTTTATAGAGATGAAATAATGTGTTTTTAAATTGATGGCATAAATGTCAGCTCTGATGACTGGGGTATGAAAGCACACGGTCACTGAAGTACTCTTTGTGAGGTGATTTTCTGTCTCTTGCATGCCTTGAGTATGTGGAAAGACTGACGGCTCTCTCTGGACCCCGCATTTTGGATGTTGGGGTGACTTCGTCATTTGAATTGGAGGGTGAGTGACGCGAAGTTGCTATGGGGTTGCATTCAGTTAGCTCATCCCCCTGGATTTGTCATTAAATATGGGTGGTATTTGTAGCACTCTGCTTCAAGTGTGGGAATGCATTGGAGTACCTTGCAAACACTCCTTGTTGGGGATGCTCCTCTCTGGGCAGAAGTAATGGGGCTGAGGGCACATCTCAGGGCCCAGCATCATTAACACACCCCCTCGAATCCAACAGGCCCTTCCTGCATCAGCCACAGGCCCTGCAGGGCTCCGGAGTGGCTCACTGCCTGGGAAGCAGAACCAAACCCTGAGTTTCCTCTGAAGTCTCCCTTGATCTCTGTTCTCGGGGACAGGCAGCAGTGTCAGAGAGCTCCTCTCGTGGAGCACAGGCGTAACACAGCCCTTCCCTGTGGCCGTTCCCAGAGCCTTTCTGGATGGCCCCACGTGACCCTCCATGTTCAGTGGGGAGAGAGGGAACCCTCTTTGCAGGTTGGAGCTGCATGTGACAGTTGTTGTCCAGTCTCTAAGTCACGTCTGGCTTCCCGTGGACTGCAGCACACACGCTTTCCTGTCCTTCACCATCGCCTGGAGTTGGCTCAAATTCATGTCCATTGAGTTGGTGATGTCATTCAGCCATCTGATCCTCTGTCATCCCCTTCTCCTCCTGTCTCCAGCCTTTCCCAGCAACAGGGTCTTTTCCAGTGGGTCAGCTCTTTTCATCAGGTGGCCGAAGTATTGGAGCTTCAGCATTAGTCCCTTCTGTAAAGACGTCCATGGAGCAAAACTTTGAATTTCACACTATTCAGTCTCACTCATGGGCTGGAGATATGGGTTTGACTGTCCAACTCCCACAGCCTAATGGGACCCTGCAACTTAGAAACCCCAAAGCCAAACCCTGGAGCCCCAGTACCAAATTTGCCCGATCCCTCATTCTAAGGGTTTCATTGGTGATCACTGTTTGGGAGTTACTCTGAATTGTCATGAATTTTCAGTAGTCATGCCAAAGTAGGAGGAGGGTTGATTTAAAGACAAAGGAAGTCATGGACCCCAAAAGCATCAGGACATATTAGAGGACAGAACCTAAAGAGTATCTACATGTGACTGGGAGAGAGGCGAGATGAGGATCAGTGTGTACACTTCACAGAGCCAGAAAGTGTGGTGGGGCCACCCACACCTCCAGTGCAGCATCTGTCATAATGCATCTTGATGTCCATGACCCATTACCCTGAGAGCAACCAGAGGATCCAAGCATGGCCCTAAATGTGCCAAGAGCACTGGTTCACAGAAAGTGCTCAATAAATATTGAAGGCAGGAATTAAGATGTTAGTCTATAATGATAATGTGTCTATGCTCACACTTACATTCTGCACTGTACACACACACACACACACACACACACACACACACTGTGTACTGGCCATAGAGATGTCCAGTGCTGCAGAGGGTAGTGCTGGGCTTCCCTTGCTGGATATGAGAGAACAGCAGTATGCCGCATGCTTAGAACAGAGCCTTTTGCTTTCTTTCCTCTGCTCTGTTCTGCCACTGGAGACCTCTGACTATTGTATTCTGATTCCACCGATGTGAAGCAGCCTTTGGGAAGAGGAAATCTCCCATTCCATTTATATTAGGAAAGTAAGAAGCAAACAGACTTCATTTTCGAATCTAGCTTTTCTTTTGAGAGTTGGTATAAAAGGTAATCTTCCCTGAAAGCCTTGCTTTGGCTTGATGGGGTTTTATATTTGCCCTCATCTTTGATTCCAACCCCCATCCCCACCCCCACAAAATGAAGCCCCTGAAGCACTTGCTTGACTGGAACATCAGAGATGGAGGTCTCAGTAGCCTCTTCTCTTTTTACAATGCTGCCATTATTAATGCCTTACATTTACACTACATTCCACAGTTTTCCAAAGCCACTTAAAGGTATTGTCTCATTTAATCCTTCCAATAACCCTGTAAGGTGGTAGGGCAGGTCTTACCATCTCCACCGAACAGATAAAGAAACTGAGAACTTGGGGATACAGTGACTTACCCAAGGGTACACAGGGGTCAGCAGGAACTGTCTCAGTTCCTTACCTGCTGCTCACATAAAGACATTCTTTCTTCCATTAATCTGCTGCTTTGGGGGGTAAGGGGGTGACGAATAAGAAATAGGGCCACTCTGTAGCAATGGTGTGGTTCTCAAATGAGCCAGAAGGATGAGATGAGACAGGGAGGGCTGTTAGGGATGCATCCTGGTTAGAACTTCAGCCTCAGCACTGAAACAACATGGGGAACCGAATCAGAGAGAGAGGGAGCCCCTAGTTGCCATGGGGTTGGCTAGAACTTGGGTAGAACTTGGAAAGTGAAGACAGTCTCATGCATGGTCATCCATTCAGCTACCAGAACAGGTAAATATCTATACTATAGGACACTAGTGTCTCCAACTGTGGCTGACGGAATTCCAGTTGAGCTATTTCAAATCCTGAAAGATAATGCTGTGAAAGTGCTGCACTCAATATGTCAGCAAATTTGGAAAACTCAGCAGTGGCCACAGGACTGGAAAAGGTCGGTTTTCATTCCAATCCCAAAGAAAGACAATGCCAAAGAATGCTCAAACTACCACACAATTGCACTCATCTCACATGCTAGTAAAGTAATGCTCAAAATTCTCCAAGCCAGGCTTCAGCAATACGTGAACCGTGAACTTCCAGATGTTCAAGCTGGTTTTAGAAAAGGCAGAGGAACCAGAGATCAAATTGCCAACATCTGCTGGGTCATGGAAAAAGCAAGAGAGTCCAGAAAAACATCTATTTCTGCTTTATTGACCATGCCAAAGCCTTTGACTGTGTGGATCACAATAAACTGTGGAAACTTCTGAGAGAGATGGGAATACCGTACCACCTGACCTGCCTCTTGAGAAATCTATATGCAGGTCAAGAAGCAACAGTTAGAACTGGACATGGAACAACAGACTGGTTCCAAATAGGAAAAGGAGTATGTCAAGGCTGCATATTGTCACTCTGCTTATTTAACTTCTATGCAGAGTACATCATGAGAAACGCTGGGCTGGAAGAAGCACAAGCTGGAATCAAGATTGCTGGGAGAAATATCAATAACCTCAGATATGCAGATGACACCACCCTTATGGCAGAAAGTGAAGAAGAACTCAAGAGCCTCTTGATGAAAGTGAAAGAGGAGAGTGAAAAAGTTGGCTTAAAGCTCAACATTCAGAAAACTAAGATCATGGCATCTGGTCCCATGGCAAATAGACGGGGAAACAGTGGAAACAGTGGCTAACTTTATTTTTCTGGGCTCCAAAATCACTGTAGATGGTGATTGCAGCCATGAAATTAAAAAATGCTTACTCCTTGGAAGGAAAGTTATGACCAACCTAGGTAGCATATTAAAAAGCAGAGACATTACTTTGTCAACAAAGGTCCGTCTAGTCAAGGCTATGGTTTTTCCAGTGGTCATGTATGGATGTGAGAGTTGGACTATAAAGAAAGCTGAGCGCCAAAGAATTGATGCTTTTGAACTGTGGTGTTGGAGAAGACTCTTGCGAGTCCCTTGAACTGCAAGGAGATCCAGCCAGTCCATCCTAAAGGAGATAAGTCCTGGGTGTTCATTGGAAGGGCTGATGTTGAAGCTGAAACTCCAATCTTTGGACACCTCATGTGAAAGGCTGACTCATTGGAAGACCCTGATGCTGGGAAAGATTGAGGGCAGGAGGAGAAGCAGACGACAGAGGATGAGATGGTTGGATGGCATCACCAGCTGAACAGACATGGGTTTGGGTGGACTCTGGGAGTTGGTGATGGATAAGGAGGCCTGGCGTGCTGCAGTTCATGGGGTCACAAAGAGTTGGACATGACTGAGTAACTGAACTGAACATACAATTAGAAAAGCATAGTCAATTGAGCGAGTTTTTAATTCCTTTTCAATAAGTTATTGCTTTTTCTTAGATTCTCCCACATTTGAAACCCCTTGAAAGAATTTTGGACTTGAGGGCCATCTAGCAGATTAGAACAAACACACCTGTCATCAAATCCTGGTATCAAATAGCTGTACTCTAATTCAGTAGATGGGTTTCCCTAGTGACTCAGTGTTAAAGAATCTACCTGCCAATGCAGGAAATGCAGGTTCAATTCCCAAACTAGGAAGGTCTCTTGGAGAAGGAAATGGCAACCCACTCCAGGATTCTTCCTTGGGAAAACCCCATGGACAGAGAAACTTGGCGGGCTATAGCCCATGAAGTTGCAGAGTCAGATATAACGTAGTGACTGGACAATGAACAATCAATTCAGTAGATGCCTTCACTTCTAGAGAAATAGCGAAAGAGATGGAGTGTGTGAGAGAGAAAGAGTTCAGCACCACGGACAGATGCCCACAGGGCCCTGGGGCTGCCAGCCACCTGCTGAGCTCCAGGTTGGGGACTGGTAACAGCCTCCATTCATCCCTGTCCCATGCTTAGAAGCACGTGGCATTCATTTATCACCTGGAAACAGCAGACAGTGCTTATAAAGGCTCATGTCACCACTGATCTGCCTTCATCAAATCTGAAACATGATTGCTTGTCACTTGTTTTAATTCATTTCCCCAACAACCCTGCATTTGAATAACCTTCTAAAGTTTTGTCCATCAGGAGGAAGAGATTCCTCCCTGGAGGTGGATAAGGCTAAGATTTGCTAAGGAGGAGATCAATGCCCCGTTCAAACAGCCGGAGTTTCTACTAGGTAATGGTGTCTGTGAGCTTTCCTCAGAGCCCAGTTCACCTTTCCAGCCTCACTTGGTCCATGTCAGAGACTCCACATACGAGGGAATGACCACCACAGGTCATGCTCAGACTTAGGGATTTTCTCTGAGGCTACCGTTTAATCTGGCACCAGTGGCTGGGGCCCAGGAGATGTGCGGTATGCAGATAAATTCTGCCGCATGTGTGCTCACTAAATCCACTGCGCTAGAAACGCATTTGGAGGCAATCCTGCCTGCCCACAGCAGATTTTCCAGATCCTGGCAATTGGAGCATGTTAAGGACGACATACAGCTGCCAGGTCTGATTTCTTAAATCGAGATTCGTTTTGTGGGGGAAGGCAGGAGGGAAAAATTAATGCACAAGCTGGTGGGTTGAGAGAGGGAGAGACGGCGGCTGCCTTGGCCTCTTTGTACATTCTGAGTGGGAGCCAATTATTTTCCAGCAAGTGACTTCCAGCTCGGGGAAGTGGGAGGGGCTTCTGTAAGCAATCTGAGATAAGAATTGCCCGACTTCAAACTGAAACCTAAGGTACAGTGCTGAGTGAAGGATCAGAAGTTGTTGGTGTGTGTTTTGTGTTATTTGTTCTTCCCTGAGTTTCCTCTTGGTTTCCTGCCCTGGCCCCACCACCCAGCCTTCCTCACAGCACCACCATGCTATCTCCATCCCCCAGGGGAGAGGTGGGCCAAGCAGCTGCCCAGGGCTTGGCTCAGGGAGTGGTCTGGCACCTCTGCCCACCCCAGCCAAGGGTGATGGAGGAAGCATGAGGATGACCAGTGTGTCTATGTGTGGCTGGGCGACAGTGCTTTATGAGAGTGCTGAGAAGTGTGGGATCTGTGGGTATGTTTGGGGGTATCCGTCTGTCTGGCAGGACAATGAGAAAGTGCAGTATTGGTAAATATATCTAATTATTGAGGTTTTACATAATAGATAAGCCAGTGTCATTCTCAGTAGTGATGGCCTTTTCGATCCTTCCACTGCTCAGTTGGAGCTTGTGAGGGGCTGGAGGATCGGGAGAGTTGAGGGACAAGGGGTTGGAGGAGGGCAGAGACAGAAACGAGGTGAATCAGAGGGACCTTTGTTGCATTTAATATCAATTCATTTTGAAGACTGCTGACATGGCCAGATTGCACAGCTCAGAATTTATGGGGCTCCCTCATGCACAGTCTCAAATAGAAAATACAAAAGAACTTTTTAAAAAAATGACCATCAGCAAAAAAATTTTAAAAATTTACCCCTCTCAAAAGGTACCAACATTACACACACACACACACACACAGTCTGATTTTGATTTTCTTGGTTTAGGGTACTTAGTTTCATTATGTAATAATCACATCATTTGCCAGAGTCATGCCATGTTTCATTACTTTATGGCAGACTTTATATTAGATATATACCCAATAGTGATTAGTATAATGAGAATGTCAAGAAAAGGAATACACTGAAGAAAGGGCACAGTTCCCTGACCTGGACGAGAGTGGTCCTCTGTCAGTCCCGTCCCCAGGGAGCCGGGCTCCTGTGACAGTGCCTGATGGAAGACTCCGGGCCCAGACTGAGCCACCTGCTTCTTCTGCAGCCACTTTGCCGTGGTCCTCCTCCTCCTCTCCCCCACCTTCCTCTTCTCCCACCAGCTCTTGGCTAGTGTTGCTCTCTGTGTTGGTTCGTTTTCCTAAAGTGCCCTCCAAGGCCCGCTGCCTTCTCCTCTGGGGCTGTGCAGAGTTCCCTTTTCCCCCAGCCGGGCTTGGGTCTGAGGCTGCCTGAGCTGGGGGGCTAGAGTCACACCAGAGCTGAAAGAGAATGGCTCTCAGCAGAACTCTGACATCCTAGACTCTCTCAGGGACTCGGTGGCTGCACCTTCCACGGCAGCCGTGGGATCCAGCCTTCTACTGCCTGCTCATCTGTGGCTGAGGTGCCCTTCACCACCAGGCACTGACCCCTCTGAAGCAAAGAAGATATGGAATCCACCTCTCTGGCGCCATGTGACTTCCTGGAGTTGTCCCCCTGGCATCACTGCTCAGTTCAGTTCAGTCACTCAGTCGTGTCTGACTCTTTGTGACCCCGTGGACTGCAGCGTACCAGGCTTCTGTGTCCATCACCAACTCCCAGAGCCTACTCAAATTCACGTCCATCGAGTCAGTGATGCCATCCAACCATTTCATCCTCTGTCATCCCCTTCTCCTCCTGCCTTCAATCTTCCCCAGCATCAAGGTCTTTTCTAATGAGTCGGTTCTTTGCATCAGGTGGACAAAGTATTGTAGTTTCAGCTTCAGCATCAGTTCTTCCAATGAATATTCAAGACTGATTTCTTTTAGGATTGACTGATTGGATCTCCTTGCAGTCCAAGGGACTCTCAAGAGTCTTCTTCAACACCACAGTTCAAAAGCATCAATTCTTCAGTGCTCGACTTTCTTTATAGTCCAGCTCTCTCATCCATACATGACTACTGGAAAAACCATAGCTCTGACTAGATGGACCTCTGTTGGGAGAGTAATGTCTCTGCTTTTTAATATACTGTCTAGGTTGGTCACAGCTTTTCTTCCAAGGAGCAAGTATATTTTAGCTTCTCTCATAGCTCAGTTGGCATCACTGAGACCCTCTCTAATCATCTCCAACAACTCCAGGGGTTTCTTGGGAGCAGGTTGGGCTCTGGCCTCCCAGAGAAACAGTGATTGATGTAGGACAAACACATGGAAGTCTGACGGAGCTGTCATCAGCATGGTGTTTTCATAGAGCCGGATGGCCACACAACACAGTGGACCATGTCCTTTCCAGATGGAGGATTAGGCCTGAGTCATGTTTTATTTACAGTAGACAGGGCTGGCCACACTGACCCACGTGTAGATTCCAGCTCACCTGGGGCAGCCTTCAGAAAGCCATGCCTTTGGAATCAGGAACTACAGAAGCTGACCGTGATGACTCATGTGCCCTGGACACTTCCTTCCACCCACCCTTCTGGACTGCTCTGGACAGCCAAACAGAAAAGCCCATTTGTCCTACTACATCCAATAGTCACACAGAGGGGGAAAAAGGCCAATAAGCATGTAAATTACAAAACAAAGCACGTGTCCAGGAAGGTGTAATGGGTGTTAGCGGCCCATTCTGGCAGCTCCCTTGGTGGAGAGCTCGCCACCAGCAGATATAAGATGCATCTGGGTCAAGTCACTTGAGTCAGCAGCAATGGAGCAAATCGACAGTAGGAGGGAGAAGTGGGCTGGCTAAGACAGTCTGGGAACACGGAAAATGTCTTCTAGGAGCAGAAAGAAGATCCTAGGGATTAGCTGCTTTGTCAGTACACTGTGGAGAAAAGGAACAGTGTCTGCATCTCCCCAGCACCAAAAATGTGCTGGGCACCGTGAGTGTGGGCGAGGGTGACAAAGATGAGCCTAAACAAAATCTGCGTCTAGTTGCTCCCACCCAAGTGGAGAAGACAGGTCAGGGGCCACGGCGTTGCTCCATGATTAGTGAGTATGGAGCTACAATGACGCCTGTACAGCAGGGAGAAGGGAGGGGGGAGGTCAGGATGGCTTCATGGAAGAGGTGATGTTTGGGTACAATATCAGGGGACAGGGAGCCTTTTAGGAAGAGAAGGGCATTCCAGGCAAAGGCACAGAGGACAAGCCAGCGTTCCGTTTGACAGACAGCGTTGAGAAGATTCTGTCATCCCCGAGTCAGTGCCCAATGATGATGGCACATGTGGGGCAAGCTGGGGAGGTCTGGAGACCCAGCTCTTCCTGCCTCTGTCCGCACTTACACACCGTGAGTATGTGTGTGAGGATGGGGGTGGTTGGAGTGAAGAGAGTGGAGGTCTTCTGTGGGGGCTGTGCTATCACATCATCTGGTGCCACGTGGTATTGACCCCGATGGCAGCAGAGACAGGAAGAAACAGCCTGTCCTGAGGGTGCGGATTGGTCCGAGGCAGGGTGGCTGCATTTGAGCACTGGCATGTGAGGATGGCCAGGCTCATAGACAGGAGGGCGACGTCTGTAACCGGACAGTGATGTTTGGAGTCAGCGTTGTTGAAGTGCTCCCAGCAGCAGATGCAGCTGGACTTGGGGAGACTGGGTGGACATGGGAAATGAGTCAATAAACAGGAGGCCAGGTGCAGGGTCCAGGTGGCTGCCATGCCGGGATGCCGAGGAGAGCAGGATGTCTCACTCAGGAGCTACTATCTAAGGCAAACTCAGTGGGACAGAGCGATGGCTCACCGGGTGTGATGCTGGTCAGGTTAAGCTCTCCTATGGGATGAATTATGTTCCCCACATCCATATGCTGAAGCTCTAACCCCTCGCTCTTCAAAATTTGGAGAGAGGGTTTTTAGTGAAGTGATTAATTTAAATGACATCATTAGGTTAGGCCTCAACGACTTTGGCCACCTGATGCGAAGAGCCAACTCATTGTAAAAAAAACAACAACAAAACGCTGATGCTGGGAAAGATTGAGGGCAGGAGGAGCAGGGGGTGATGGAGGATGAGATTACTGGAGGGCAGCATCAACTCAGTGGACATCAGTTTGAGCAAACGAAGCCTGGTATGCTGCAGTCCATGGGGGTCACAAAGAGTTGGACACAACTGAGCAACTGAAGAATAGCAACAGCAATTCAATATGACGGGTGTCCTTCTAAGAGATTAGGACAGAGACACGGACAGAGGGGCTTCCCAGGTGGCACTCGTGGCACAGAACCTGCCTGCCAGTGCGGGAGATGTAAGAGACGCGGGTTTGATCCCTGGGTCAGATCCCTGGAAGAAGGTCATGGCAATCCACTCCAGTATTCTTGCCTGGAGAATCCATGGACAGAGGAGCCTGGCGGGCTACAGTCCCTGGGGTCACACAGAGTCAGACACAACTGAAGCGACTTAGCACACACACACGCATGCACAGAGGGGTGATCGTGTGAAAACAGAGATAAGATGGCCATCTACAAGCCTTCAGACATCTAGCCTCCATATCTATGAGGAAATAGATGTCTGTTTTTTAAGCCGCCCAGTCTGTGGTTCTTGGTTATGGCAGCCCCAACTGACTGACATGGGTCCCGTCAGCTCAGTACTGCTTTGGGAGCACCGAGAATCTAGTGGACATGGAAGACAGAAAGAAAAATGGGTGACATCACTCAAAAATGGGAGATATGATCCTGCTAAACTGCAGCTGATTTTCAATGAAAATGTTTTTTGTTCCTTAATTAAAGTGAAATTAATTACACTGATATTGGATTGGCAAAAGTGTTCATCTGGATTTTTCCATTAATGTATTACTTTGGGCAAAAATCTGGAGGGAGAGGAGAATCCATATGTAGAGAAGACATAGATACAGAAAAATCTACCAAACAGAGTCATTTATGGGTGAGAAAGCAGGACAGTGGGAACTCTGCCTGGATCGGTGGAGAGGAAGAATTTCAGATAAAGCAGGTGTCGTTATTGTTGTTACGTCACTATTATTCTGTTGCCTGTGGTGATTGACCTCTCAAGGGGTTTTAGTCCCCAAACCAATGTTTTTAGGGTCTGAGGGAAATACCAGCAGCCTCCTATGACTCAAAGCCAGAGGCCCTGCTGATTTGAGGGGAAAGTGACATTGTTTTTTGTTTCCAGAGAAGATGAATGGGCCTTAGGAGAGAAAGAACTGGCATTTCAGAAGGTTGCAATTTATGTGGCTACATTTATAGACAAAATCCTAAAGAGAAGACTCAGATGTGTTTGGGATGAAACTACTTCCTGCAGTTACTTTAGGGGAACAGGTACCTTTCTTGCTCACCATCAGCTCCTGAAATCCTGTGATCGCCAGACCACCCTTCCCAGCCCCTGCCCATCAGCGGTCTGAACACACGCCCCAACCAATGCATTCCAGTTGGAAGACACTCTTCCTCCAGAGTGGACCTGAGAGAACCCCACTGGAGCGCTCTGGGTCCCAGCCCCAGGATCCAGTTCCCCTTACGTCAGGACCTATGGGTGTGCTCTAAGCTTTTCCGTCACTCTGGTCCCTCTGGCCCTCAAGTCGTCCATCTGGGCTATACCTGGACTTGGCACCTATCTGAGCAAGCAGTTAATAGAAGACAATATCTCAGGGTGACATGGCCCTGAGCCTTTGCATAAGGCTCGTACAAAGCAGCAGTGGTATGGGGGTGATGTTGGGAAATGTTTCCTTCGGGTACATTTTTTTTCAACACCTAGGCTATGGTTTTTCCTGTGGTCATATATGGATGTGAGAGTTGGACTGTGAAGAAGGCTGAGAGCCGAAGAATTGAGGCTTTTGAACTGTGGTGTTGGAGGAGACTCTTGAGAGTCCCTTGGACTGCAAGGAGATCCAACCAGTCCATTCTAAAGGAGATCAGCCCTGGGATTTCTTTGGAAGGAATGATGCTAAAGCTGAAACTCCAGTACTTTGGCCACCTCATGCGAAGAGTTGACTCATTGGAAAAGACTCTGATGCTGGGAGGGATTGGGGGCAGGAGGAGAATGGGACGACAGAGGATGAGATGGCTGGATGGCATCACAGACTCGACGAACGTGAGTCTGAGTGAACTCTGGGAGTTGGTGATGGACAGGGAGGCCTGGTGTGCTGCGATTCATGGGGTTGCAAAGAGTTGGACACGACTGAGCGACTGAACTGAATTGAGAACAATCAAATTGATAGAGGCAAAGTAGGATGGTGGTGCCAGGGTCAGGGGAACCTGAGTTGGTGTTTAACAGGAACAGTGTTTCAGTTGTGAGAGATGAGAAAGTTCTGGAGGTAGATGGTGATGATGGTCGCACAAGAATGAGAATATGCTTAGTGCCCCTGAACTGCTCACATGAAAGTGGTTGAAATGGTCATCTTGCCCTGCATATTTCACAGCAATTAAAAAATAAAATTTAAAAATATTTGTACATCCACTGAACTCTCACCATGCACTAGGCACTGTCCTGGTTCCATCATATACAGCAAATACCACTTTCATCCTGTCAACAGTTCTTCAGGAAAGATGTTATTAACCCATTTTAAAGACAAGAAACTGAGGTATAATTATTGTTCACTTTTTAAGATGGTTAATTTTATATTGTGTGAATTTCAATCTAATATACTCTTTGGAAATGCATACATAGAACACATCTGTATTCATATATTTTGGGCTTCCCAAGTAGCTCAATGGTAAGAATCTGTGGGTTTCAATCCCAGGGTTGGGAAGATCCCCTGGAGAAGGAAATGGTTACCTGCTCCAGTATTTTTGCCTGGGAAATCCCATGGACAGAGGAGGCTGGCAGGCTACAGCCCATGAGGTCATAAAAGAGTTAGATACAACTCAGCGACTAAGCAACAACAATCCATATATTCTGAAATTGAATACAAATATACCAGAAATCTGTTTATGGTGGTTTATTTGGTATATTAATAAACACACAGCTGCTCCCTGTGGGCACCATTCTCACATGGCCGGGCCTTGCCCTCCTCTGAATGGTCTGGAGCAAGCTGTAGGCCTGGGTGGAGGGTGGGTATCTATAGCTAGACTTGTCAGGGCAAAGATGCTCTTAGGGCAGCTTATAGCTTCACTTCATGGATGGTGACTCCTCCGAGGGACCCGCCCCCACCCCATGCTAAGTCTGTGGACACTAGCCCACAGGCTGGGGATTTGGGATTTCAAACCTGGTTTTATTAAAAGCCCCTAAACAGTTTCTCTTCGGAGGCTTATCTGTCTCATTAAATAATAAGTCACATGGGCTGGGAGCACTGACGAGACTCACCTCATCAATATCCACTTTCCTTTATCTTTTAGAGAGAAACGATAGTTTATTCCTAGTAATGGTTGCTGGGTGCAGACCACCTGATAAATAGATGTGATTAAAAATGAACTGAATTAACATCGCCTTTCAGCTGACAATGGAATAAAGCTGCCAGATGCCGTGTGTATGTGCATGGGTCTGTGTGCACGAGTGTACACGTGTATGAGGGCACACATTTATGTGTACATATGTGTCATGTGTATGCATTCATGTGCCCGGCTAGTGTGTGGACACGCCTGCGCACACATTCTGTGGACCTGAGAAGGACATCCATGAAGGAAGGGACGTGGACGGGGATCCAGACCCATCACCCTCTGTGCAGGCAGGCGTGACTTGGGAGTTGATATGTTGTAACTGCAGTGACCTTGCTGCTGCTGCTGCTAAGTCACTTCAGTCGTGTCCGACTCTGTGCAACCCATAGATGGCAGCCCACCAGGCTCCCCCATCTCTGGGATTCTCCAGGCAAGAGCACTGGAGTGGGTTGCCATTTCCTTCTCCAATGCATGAAAGGAAAAAGTGAATGTGAAGTTGCTCAATTGTGTCTGACTCTTCGTGACCCCATGGAGTGCAGCCTACCAGGTTCCTCTGTCCATGGGATTCTCCAGGCAAGAGTACTGGAGTCGGGTGCCATCGCTAGGGAAGCCCATTTCTCAAAGATGGTCTTTGGAGGGTATATTTGCAGAGGTCTTGATAATGTGAGTGGTCATCTCCTAATTCTCGTTTGGAAAATTAATCTTCTGCTTTCTTAAAACATGGTGCAGTGTTATTAGTCTTTATAAATCTATCTGAGGGGCTTCCCATGTGATGCTAGTGGTAAAGAACCTGCCTGCCAAAGCAGGAGACATAAGAAATGCAGGTTCGATCCCTGGGTGTGGAAGATCCCCTGGAGGAGGGCATAGCAATCCACTCCAGTATTCTTGCCTGGAGAATCTCCATGGACAGAGGAGCCTGGTGGGCTGCAGTCCATAGGGTCGCAAACTATCAGACACGACTGAAGCGGCTTAGCATGCACGCATGCAAACCTACCAGAAGGGATTGGTTAAGGAAATTATGGTACTTTTGAGCAGTGAAATAATACTCAATCATTAAAAACAAGGTAAATATCTGCCTAGAAATAAGTTCCTGAAAGTACTGTTAAGCAACAACAAAACCCCAAGTTACAAAACAATGCCTATGGGTAAAATATATTGGCAAACTATTACATGCAGAAAACTCTGGAAGATGACAAGATACTGAAGTGTAAACAGCTGTTGCTTCTGATAGTCAGATTATGGGTGTGTGCTCGTCCTTCATTTTTCCTGTCTGCATTTTCCACAATGATCGTCTGTCACTATGTAATAATGAAAAGGTACTAAGAGATTGTTTTAATTTGAAAAGTGAGGTGGAAAAAAAGGGATCCCATTGAAGGTCTTTAGACCCTGCCAGCTCCAGGGGGGGAAGGTGAAAGGGCTTCTGGAAGACAAGTGGAGGGCAGGTACTCTTGGCTCTAAGCGTCTTCCGGGGTGTTGGTGGCTTGTGGGCTGCAGCCACAAGGTCACCTCGAAGGCCAGAGTCATCTTCTCAGAGTGAGATGTACTCTCACCCACTCACGTCTGTGGGAGAACCGGATCCTTCATTCTCATTTGGCTCCTGCCTCACCCAGCTTCTCTTGACAGATCCCACACTCATTCCTCAGACACTGAAGAGGCTCCCTGGCTGGGTGACCAGGTGTCGGCCCAACGTGGCCACTCTCTCCCCACCCTGGGGGCCTGAGGCACCATCAGGGCAGGAGGCGCTGCTCTGGCAGTTTGGTTTTTGATCAATCGTCAAACCTGCCCCCCTCCTCACCCCTCTCTACCAGGCCCACTGCCCCATGGCCCGGGGACTCAGTTCAGTCACTCAGTCGTGTCCAACACTATGCCACCTCATAGACTGCAGCATGCCAGCTTCCCTATCCATCGTGGCCACTCTCTCCCCACCCTGGGGGCCTGAGGCACCATCAGGGCAGGAGGCGCTGCTCTGGCAGTTTGGTTTTTGATCAATCGTCAAACCTGCCCCCCTCCTCACCCCTCTCTACCAGGCCCACTGCCCCATGGCCCGGGGACTCAGTTCAGTCACTCAGTCGTGTCCAACACTATGCCACCTCATAGACTGCAGCATGCCAGGCTTCCCTATCCATCACCAACTCCTGAAGTTTACTCAAACTCATGTACATTGAGTAGGTGATGTCATCCAATCACCTCATCCTCTGTTGTCCCCTTCTCCTCCTGCCTTCAGTCTTTCCCAGCATCAGGGTCTTTCCCAATGAGTCAGTTCTTTGCATTAGGTGGCCAAAGTATTGGAGTTTCAGCTTCAGCATCAGTCCTTCCAATGAATATTCAGGACTGATTTCCTTTAGGATGGACTAGTTGGATCTCCTTGCAGACTCTCAAGAGTCTTCTCCAGCACCACAGTTCAAAAGCATCAATTCTTTGGTGCTCAGCTTTCTTTACAGTCCAACTCTCACATCCATACACAAGTTCCCGAAAACAAGGCAGATAAAACACACTCAGACCACACGTCTCCAGGAGCACACAGACCTCTGTGAGAGTAATTCACACCTCCGCCTTCCGGCTGTAGAGGGAGGACCGGGGGACAGGATTGCTAGTCACTGAAGGCAGTACTTTTACTCAGTGCAACAGTGATGCCATCCCTCAAAGGTCCTGGGCGGGATACAAGAGAGCTATCTCTGCACGTGGTGAGGGTCACCGGCCTTTCAGAGACCAGTCTCCCTCTTGGTCATAAAAGGAGGGAGATGGACAAGAAGCTCCCCGGCTCTCCCCCACCGCTCAGACACTCTATGATGCTCTATGTGTGTCAAGATACAACGTGCATGACATTCTTCTTTCACAGCAACTGGACCACAGCAATGCCCTATTTCTACTTCCTTCATATTCCAGGATTAGGAAAAGAATTTTGAGAAAAAAAATTCTCGCCAGCATGGAGTGTCTCTCACACACACACACACACACACACACACACACACACACACACACACCCCAATGTCACAGCTCAACCACATGAAAGGCCTCCAGAGTTGACTCCAAACCAAGAACACAGCAAACTCCAGTGACAATGTCTTCACTCATCTCCTTACACCCTGGGGCTCCTACCCCTGGGATGCCACTCTGTCCTGTACAACCCCTTGCTGGAGGAGGCAAGTTTGGGGCCAAGATGCCCACAGCCAGGTAGGCATGTTTGCCTTCCAAGACAGTTCATGGACAAACGACTTCCACCTGGCACATCTTGATTGAGGGATCAGAAGACCCGGAAGACACGAGTCCCTTCACTTCCTAGCCCTGCGAGGTCCTCATGCCCAATGGGGAGGGGGGCAGTGCCCATGGAGCTGGTGAGGCTCAACCATGGCAGCAAATATCACCACTGCAGAGTCACGAGACTTCGGCGCGATGTTCTGAACTGGCCTGTCAGAAGAGGTGGAGAGGCCCTCTCCTCACCAGGCTGCTTTTCATGGAGCCCTGGATGTCCCTCGACTAGGTACTGTGGGCTGCAGAGCTCGGGATGGTGACAAGGAGGCCTGGCCCAGCCGTGCTGTGCTGTCCATCACGGGGGACCAGCAGTTGGTGACCCCCAAATAGAAACAGATGAGAGACTATAAAAAATGCCACAAAGCAATCAGATGCAGAGCGACTCCAAGAGGGATATTCTCTGGTTACAGAAAGACGAGCTTTCCCGGCGCCTCTGTCTACTAACGGAAGGCCCGTGCCCTTGTCTGCCAGTTCTGGACAGAACATAATCGAAACAGGCTGGGTGGCCACTCCCCCAGAAGGCCCCTGAATCGCCAGAGGGAGGAAGCATTTGGAAAAGATGCCTGTCAACACTTTCTGCTTCTTCCTGGCCCCCCTCCCTCCCACTTGGGCTGTGTGGGCTGGGCAGACAGCACCAGAGGTGGGGCAGCTCTGAGCTAGACAAACTCCTGAAAGGGCAAGGAGCCTCCACTGGGCCGTTTTTCAGACTTTAATTCCACTGAGTGAAACTTCAAAAGGCTTTCCGCTTGCTCAGTCCAAATCCCCTCTTTGCCTTGGGCGAACACCGCCGTCCAAGGGGAAGCGCCAGCTGATCGTCAGGAGGCTGCTGTAGATGCCAGCACCGGGCTGGGCGCTTCCGCTGCACAGAAGCAGCAACACCCAAGGGGGAAACACTCACCAATGGGTGAGACCCAGAAGGAGTCATGCGACAGGGCCCAAAGCTTCCCGAGGCAGCGGGCTGTTGTGGCCACACACCCAGCTGTGAGTCTTGGCTCTGCCATAAAGAAGCTGGCGGCCGTGACTCCCCTGAACTCTGCTCCCTGACCTGAAGGAGGACAAATTCTAAGAAGGTCTCCCATGGCTCCATGTTGAGAATAAACAAGGCAGGGACTAACTCGTCCCCAGCCTCAGGCCTCAGCAGTGTTAGCTGATAACCCCCAGCCCAGAACGCTGAGGCCAGCATGCCCCTGAGGCTCTCGAATTTCAGCTGAGAGCAGACCCTGGGGACGCCTGTCCTTGGAGAGCTTCCCTGGGTCCTCCCCACTCTGTTCCCCGGCATCCTCTCTCTCTCTACAGGTGTTTCTAACTCAGTCTGAACTGTTCTTGCTTTGGACCCAGGAGTGGGAGACAAGGTCAAGAGGAGGCATCTTGCCCAGCGACTATCCTGAGGGTCTCTCTTCTACGCACAGATGAGTAGGCACAGAAGGTCAGGAGCCAAATGCTGGGGAGGGGGGGAGGCAGGAAAGCCCAGGATGTCCTCTCCCTTGGCCTCCTCCCAGGGGCACAGAGGCCACACCCAAGTCCCTGTTGTACCCCATGGGGTGGTGGCCTTGCCTACCAGGGCCTCCTCCGTTCCAGCTCCATGGAAACCTGGGAGCACTTCTCCACATTGGTCCCCAGACCCGCTAGCCCAGGCCCTGGGCCTTTGTGGCGGAGGAGACCAGGGTGAAGGGAACCTCACGCCCTGTCCAGGTTCGGCAGCCAGGCTCCCGGAGAGTCTGGGAGAGAGTTTGGCCCCAGGCCTTCTTGAGAGAGTTTTCTTTTATATTTATTAACCCACTTTCTCTCCTGGCCCTTCGGAGCAATGAGGAAACCTCAGCCAAGGCTATTAATAGGCCAAAGCCGTCCCTGGGGAGGACAATGAGCTCAGACCCACAGCACAGGTGCCAAGCATAATGAAGGTTCCTGAGCTGCCTAAATATAGGCTGCGGCCGCGTCGGGGTGCTGAGCACGGTCTGCCTGTGGCCACGCAGTCCTGCTCCCTGCCGCCACCTGAGCCAGACCAGGCTCTGCTGAGAAAGGACCTGCTGTCACCCACACGCCCACCCTGGGTCAGACCTGGTGGGAGCCACTGAGGGAGTGGGGGAGGGGTCAGCAAAATGACACGCAGTATAAATGACGCCTGTAAACAGAAAGTTTAATGAAAAAAGCAGTGAGGGAATTTATGGGCAACCCAAGGATCATTAAAATTATTTATCTACTTACCTCCCTTGCTGGCTGATCAGTCTATTAATTATCTATCATACATGCTCTGATTTGCATTTCAGTGAGAGGGCAGGGTGAGGGCAGGTGAAAGACACAGAGGGGTCCAGGAGCCAAGTGGTGGGGACAGGTGTGGACCCTCCTCTCTACTGACCAGGCTCCCTGACCGATTCCCCCCCAGGCCACACTGCAACATTGCTGTGCCCCGTCCCCCAACCCCAGCCCCACCCCTGGGCCTCTGAGATGCCCCGGGTCTGAGGACCAAGTCGGGTGGAGCAGAATGTGTGCCAGAAGGGGGCACGCACCTGTTTGCAGATGGGCAGCTCCCAGGACAGGGTGCCAGCTGGAGGGGCCTGCACACCAGCTCAAGCGAAACGCGTGTGGAGTCTTCCTCGAGGAGGCAGCTCTGACTTAGCGCTGGGTTGAAAAGAGAAAACACAAGAACAAAACCATTTCCAACTCTGAATATCTGGAGTGCATCAGACACATGCTCTCCCGCGCTCTTGATTAAAAATATCACAGGACAGAGTGTCATGGGAACTGCATCCTTTGAACACTGAGACTGGAAAACATTAGGCTGGGGGGAGTTATAATGAGGTGTCCCCGCTTACCCCTTCACAACTGCAGCCGCTCCCAGCTCTTCTGCCCTACAGTGAGACTCGGACTGGTCCCTGGGACACCAGAGGATGGGCCAGCAGGCCAAGGGGTCCAGCTGACAGTGGCCAGACCGATGGTGGAAGGGTCTGTGTCACCCATTCCCAGCTTGGGCCCCAACTCTTCACTCAGGTCAACAGAGCCTGGTTGAGGGTTAATCATCAGCATCACCCCATTACCACTGCAGTTCCCCAGCACCAGCTTAGATTCCAGGGGCGCGGGGCTGACCAGGGCTTGGCCTGGGCTGACCTTACAGTTTGTGTACACATTGAACCTCTCTCATCAAAACCTGTGGGGCTCACCAAACCAGCCATGGAAGCCAATGCCTTGAAACAAATCTCCTTCCTTCCTTCCTTCCTTTCGTTCTTTCCTTCCTTCCATCTTTCTTCCTTTCTTTCTATCTCTACATGAGATCTACCCTCTTTCTATGGCTACAGGATGTATCTTCGCCTAGCTGTAGATACACACATCATGTATAGGTAGATACCTACACAGATGCAGAGATAGATAGTATTGATTCCATTCTCTGGAGAACCCTGTCTTGTTCAGGGCCTCTAGCTTGCATGCACCCCAAGAGATTGACTCTATCCACTAATAGCACCAGAAATGCCACTGTCCCACCCCCTGCTCCGCTCAGCACGCAGTCCCCACTCCCAGGGAAGGAGATGTGCCCCAGCAATGGTGTTAAAGCAGGAGGGAGGAGGAGGCAGTGAGGACCTAGTCGTCTGCTTGAGAACGAGCCAGGAATGACCTGGCCCTCCAGAGTCTCCCATGTGACATCTCAGCCCCCGCTTCTATCAGGGCCTCAAAACCCACCCTTGCCGTCAGAGCCAGGCTCCCTACATTTGCAGGACAGTCGTCCCCACGCCCCCCTCCCCTGTGCCTCCATCCAGCTGCCCCCTCTTCCCCTGCCTGCCGATGGCTTCTCAATTCTGATGATGTATCAATAACTGCAAAGCAAAATGCCACAGTTAGCAGCGCTACTGTACTGTAACTAATCGCTTTTGGAATCGATTCTCAGGGTTGAGTGTGTGCAGCGAGGTGGGGCTGAGTCCCCGAGGCCGCTGCAGCCCCCAGGAATTAGGCATACCAGGAAAAGTTCCAAGAGACAAAGAAGGGGGGCGGGAAAGGAAGGGAGAAAGGAGACCAAGGAGAGAGCAGATTTTTAAAAAGACTGTAATACACAGAACAAGGGGCAGCAAGTTGGGTCCTAACTCAAGGCTGGGCGAGGACACAGAGGGTGACAGGACCTTTCCTGGGATGGGGACACCCCTGAACCCCCAGTCCCAAGCAGCCTGCAAGTCTCGGACCTGGAAGCTCCTCTAAGCATATCCGGACCTTAGGGCTCTCTGGGGCTCATGTACTTAAAAGATTGTGTTGGCTTAATAAACTGTGTTGTTGCCGCTGCCGGATCATTTTCGAGCAAACACAGGAGAGGACTGGGGGAGAGGTCAGTGGCCACTCCTGCCTCCCCAGGAAGGGGAGAGGGGGCAGGAGTTCAGGACAGAGGCCGAGGCAGGGCTGTGCCTCTGATCATAAAGACTCTGGAGCCTTCTTCCTGCTGTAACGCATGAACCCCTCCAGAGATCCTAGAGGGAAATTGAGGCACAGAACACTTGGACATCCCCTTGCCCCCCTCCAAGGTGCAAATTGGAGGCCCAGGGAACATGGAGCTTGGCTTGTGATGGCCACACTGTCCTCACTCTTGCTACAGTGGCCTCTGGGAGACTTGGTTTCCCCACTTCCCTCGTGGACTCTTTCATAGGTGCCCCTCTTGCACAGCCCTGACCCCGCCTGCCCCGAGCAGGATCACTGAAGGAGCTGGGACAGGTGGGGCCACACCACAGGGGCTAGTTTAGGAAAGTGCCAGAGAGGGGACAGGGGCCCCTGTGTGCCTTCCAAGCATGAGTGCCAGGATGAAGCATACTGGGTCCAGTGCCCTGGGGTCCACACATCATCCACTTGTTCCTTTAGCCACCCCACCCTGCTCCTGTTTAACCTCACCGCTTCCCACCCCAGATCACCCAAATCCCCAGGACGGAGCCTCAGGGACTCAGGCCAGAGCTGGGCTGTCTGGGGGTGGAAGGAGCAGAGGGCCCCAGGCAGGTAGATAAGTGGGGGCTGGGGGGAGGGGCTGATGGGGAAATGGAAAAGGTCCGGCGGCAGCTTCAGGGCAGGGAAGGAGGGCATGACATCCAGTCTCTTCCTTCAGAGAAAGTGCCAAGGCCAGGCCTGAGATCAGCTATTTGCTTCACTTGCCCAGGGACTGCTTCCATCGGTGACCCCTGGGGACCCCTGTGGCTTCATCACCTCTCCCAGAGAAGAGCGGGAGGCTTGAGACCACCATACGCCCCCTGGACCAGGGGACGCCCCTGCCAGTTCTCCCACCTCCTCTGGAAGCCACCCTGCGGCCAAAGGCAAACATCTCCAGATCTCTGTTCACCCTTCCCTGCATCTCCATCCCTCTCCCAGGACTGCTTTGAGGATCCCAGGGTCTGTGGTCCAGACTGGCAGGGCCTGAGGGCTTAGGAGACAGACAGTCTTAGAGGGCAGGGAGGGATCAGGGCCTACACAGGTTGCTTGGCATTTTGGCCAGGGAGCTCAGGGGTCATGATCACTCCTGAGGTGTGGTGGAGGCACTGGGGGCCTAACAGGGAGTCCAGACAATGGCAAATGGTTTTCTTAATTTTTTAAAAGTAAGTAGAACCGTTTCAGGTCTTGCCCTAAATCTTTCCAGGGAACAGACTGCTTTCCCAAGTGGGAGAGTAGAGGACGGAGTAACCCACAGTTCCCCGGGAGTAGGCAGAGTCCCAGGCCTGCTAGTAAACAGAGGAAAAGTGAAGTCGTGCAGTCGTGTCCGACTCTTTGCAACCCCATGGACTGTAGCCCACCAGGCTCCCCCATCCATGGGATTTTCCAGGCAAGAGAACTGGAGTGGGTTTCTATTTCCTTCTCCAGGAGATCTTTAAGACCCAAGGTTTGAACCTGGGTCTCCCACGTTGTAAGCAGAGGCTTTACTGTCTGAGCCACCAGGGAAGTCTCAAACAGAGGAAAGGTGTGCAAGAGTCAAGGGATTTAGAGTGAAGCAAGCTGCAGCTTCTCAGCTCTCATGTGGACAAAAGTAAACGCGCTTGGCAATCTCAGTGAGGATAGATGAGACAGACGGGTGGGTCCAGACAGTTGGAGAGCTGTGGGCAGGATCTGGAACATTCTAAGACCAGCCACTCACAACCAGGTATCATCTCCAGGGCTGGAGGAGATGAGCCTAGAGAACCATGCATCTGTTGCAACAGCAATACCATTGCTGTTGGTTCTGGACAACCAGAGCGTTCGTCAAGGGCAGAGTGAGTGAAGACAAAGCCGTAGATTCCTAAGACAGATTTCTCCACAGCAGACCAAAGGAATAGATCAGAAATGCACAGAGGAGCTGCAAAAATACAAAGCCGAAAGAAGCAAGTTGCAGAAAGAGGTCACGTATGTGCACTTTAAGAAGTGAGAGAACTATGGTCTTTTTGTTGTTCATGGTTATATGTGTGCAAGTGTGTTTTCAAGGGACAAAATGATGGACACCAAGTTGATGCTCAGAGCTGCCTCTGGGTGTTGGGTGGGGGTGTTGAGGCTGGGGGTGCAGAGGGGACTTGTCCTCCATCTCTAAAGCCTTTTTTTTTTTAAACAACACACTATAACTAAATGTTGATCATTGTTAATTGCAGTAGAGAAACATAGATATTTATTATATTTTACCTTTACTGTCGTTAAGTCTCCAAAAATTTTCTGAGATAAGCATGGTTTGATTAGAAGCCCCTTGAGGAAGTGAGAGACCCGGATGACGCATGTGCTCAGCAGTAGCACAGTGATTTACACCCTCAGTGGCTCAGCAGAAACCCGTGGCCTGGGTGGTTGAACAGATGAATGACATACGTGATAGAGACTTCAGAAGAATCAGATCTGCCCTTTCCACTCTCTCTTCACTTAAAGGACAACAAACTAGTCTAGAGCTGTCTCTTCTACTGCCCACTGAGATTTTCTTTAGAAACCACCAGCCTAAGCAGAAACTGTTGCATTCCAAACGAGGGTCCTGGATGTGAGGACGATCAGTCTCCAGATGCTCTGGAGTCTAGACCATCTGTGTTTTCAAGAACTCGGGCTCTCACATTCTTCTCCCCCCTAAAATGCAAGGGGAGGACACAGAGCCTGGGTGACCCAGCAACCGTCCTCTGAGCAGAGTTTCCCCCCAGTGGGACAAGCACCACAAGACCCCGACTGCTCAGAGGGCTTCTTCGCTCCCTGGTAAGCAAAGATCTGCATGCAGACAAGGAACCCAGAGCGACACAGAGGGGTCAGCAGGGTGGCTGTTCTATTATGAGGGGCCGAGTCCTGGGAGCTTTCTGGCAGGTCTGCTCCACAGGCAGAAATCCATCCAGGGCAATTTACCCTGAGAGCTGCCATCCTTAATCCCCTGGGCTACACAAGCACACTTGCCCGGGCCCTCCAGCACGGAGCGGGCTTTGAGTGTGCCACGGTGGCAGACATGCCTGGCTCTGGCTCTGATCTTATAGATGGTTCCACTTTCTGTGTTACAAGCTAATAAAAACTGCGTGATCAAATTCCAGGTCATTACTCAAGGAAAGGGACCTCTCTGTGGTCGCCAGCCACAGTTTCGAACCAATTAAAATAAATCCGGGTTTCTGCGGGCTGCCGCCGTGCCCGCCACCCCGGAGGTCTCGGAGGGCCCATGCCTGCCATGAGCAAGATGCACGAAATGTTAATGGAGACGCTTAAATGCCACGTCAAGGAGATTCTGGTAAATAAGGCCACATGGAAGAGGTTGGGGGAGAAGTCTCCTGAGCTAACCCTGGAGGAAACTTCAATAAAACCGAGATTGGATTGAAAACAATTCACTCTGTCGGCTAGCAGAGCTGGGAGGGGTCTTCAGGGGAGGAAAGCTATTTTATTTACCATTAGTTCCCCTTTGCACCTTACGTGCCCCCTGCTGCCAACACCAGAATCTGCCAAGGTGACGGCACCCACTGAGTTGGCTGGGAGAATCGGAATCGGGGTGTCATTTGCCAGGGCGGGGCACAGATAAGCAGGCAGTGGTTTAGTGGAGGTGGAGAGTGGAGGGCCTGAACAGAGCTGCGAGGGCGGGGGCTTCTTGGGGCTGAGAAGGTGGAAAGGTTTTGCTGAGGACTCAGTTGTGGGGAGCGGGGGGCAGGCACACAGTCTGGCAGCCGCTCTGAGTTCTGTTGGGTCCTGTTTCAGGTAGATCAGATGTCACCCACGAGACAAACAAATAAGGTTCCAGAGAACACGCCCCACATCTGGGTCAGCAGGTAGATGGAGCCTGGTGAGCAGTCCAAGTGGACACTCTTCAGTGTAATGTCCACTGTTCAGTGGACATTCAGCGTAAACTCAGGGTTAGCCCCGAGTTGCGGGGCTGGCAACCCCACTGGGCTGCAACTTTGACTGTTGCCCTTGCTCCCAGCCAAGACTGTCTATGGCTCAGAGTTCTGCCTGAGGCAACTGAAGGTCCCCCAAAACAAAAAAAAAGAAAAAGAAGTCACCAGGCCCAAAAAGAGACTCGTGGAATCTGGGCTAGGTGAGCTGGGCAAAGCAGCCTGGTGCCCTTCCTCACTCAGCCCCCTCCCCCAAGGACCCCAGAGCCTCCCCTGCAGGCCTGCTTCTGTCTGTCACATTTTCCAACGGAATTAAAAACCTTGTCCCAGCTAGGCTTGCAGATTTAGCAAGTCAGATTACTGGGGCCGGGGGAGGGGGGTTAGTCGCTAAGTTGGGTCTGACTCTTGAGATCCTATGGACAGTAGGTCGACAGGCTCTTCTGTCCGTGGCATTCTCCAGGCAAGGATATTGGAGTCAGTTGCCATTTCCTTCTCCATAAATTACTGAATGACTAGTTAAATTTTGACTTCCAGGTAAACAATAAATAATGTGTTTGGCTTTTTTGAGTATAAGTATGTATCATGCAATATTTGGGACACACTCATACTATCAATTATTCATTGTTTATCTGAAGTTAGAATTTAACCAGGTGCCCTGTATTTTTACCTGGCAACCCTAGCTTCCAGCTGTCTGACTGCCCAGCCTACATACATAAACATACACACACACTCACGTACATATACACACAGGCCTGCACACACAGGCACACCCTTCAAAGAAAAGAAAGGAGCTAACACTTTACATGGAGCAAACTGCCTGCCTGGTGTTTCCCCTCTGTCCGCTCCTGAGCCCTCCTCCCATTCCCCACCCCCCAACAGCTGCCCCATCACTCAGACAAAGAGGCTGGGACACTGGGATTGTCACTTGTCCAAGGCCGCACGGTCAGCATGCAGCCTGGCTGAAATTGCAGACCCAGGTCATTCGCATTCCAAAGTCTGTGCTCTTTCCACAAAACCAGACCCAATGCATCAAACTTTAGATGTTTATCTCCAAACAAAATGGCCATAAGGAAGTTGCTATTGATTCTGCAGTCAAGTCAATGCACAGTATTTGAGGCCTTGGCTCAGCTCACGCCAAACTCGGAACAAGGATGCCGTTACAATCCAGGGAGGCCCCTGCTGGGGAGCTCACTCAAGACAGGGGTGTCGGTGAGCACACGTGGCTTCCGTTCAGAGGGCTGGTGGTTTGGGTCCACCCAGAGAACTCCGCTGGCAATCCAGGTTGGAACAAATATGGAAAGTGACCCTGGTATGTGTGGAAGGGCATTCTGAAAAGAGAATCTCTCCACTGGAACCAAAAAGGGGACAAAATTTGTGCCTTCTTGGGTTGAAAAAATAGACCTGAGATTGTTTGCAAATTGGCAAGGTGTCCCTGAGCCCTCAGCTTCTCCTTATCAACTAGTTGCTTCCTGGATAACCAGTACATTGTTTAGAACCTTGCTATGTGGTTAGAATTGCAATCTCTAATTTTAAAAAATGACAATCTTTGATAAGGTCAAGGTGAGTCATGGGTGGCATTCTTGTCATCCATCGGGCCCCTCTATTGGCAGGGAAAGAGATTGGAAGTGACTGACAAGTCTTGCCCTTTACATCAGCAAGACAGTTACCACACTACACACTAACTCCCAAGTCTTAATCACTTGGTTTCATAATGATTTTTCTGAGAACGAAAGTTAAGCTTTACCACTTTGTTGTATCTATAAGTAACTCCCCCCACCCCACCTCCTCCTTTGAAAACAATCACTTCATGGATTGGAAAAACCTCTAGCACATTGTTAGTAAATCTTCCTCCTGTGAAGTGTCTGCCTGCTGTCAGCAAGTTTTATGAGAGACAGAAGCTCCTGAGAGTTGTCAGCTGGGCTCTTGCAAGGACTAATTTTCGTCATGAGTGAAATAAAAGTATTCTGGACCTAAAGATCGGGATGGTTCAGGTGTCATTTGCTAACCCAGTGGCCAGGAAGGAAAACAGCATGAGGTTGAGGAGAGACCGTCATGGAGCATCCAAAACTCTAACCCAGAGGACACCACCAATCACATGTTAAAATCCAGAAAATGAAACTGCAAGGCCAAACACGCCGGGGAGGTCTGCTTCGTGGAAGTACAGCCAGTGCCTCCAGCTCTTGCTGCCCGTCTGCACTACCACATCTCCCATCTTCCTTTCTCAATAGTGCAGTCAAGAGGCAGTCAAAGTACCAACATCGTGATGTTTTCATTATTTGCCTGATGGGTTTTGTTGGAAAATTGTGTGCCTAGTGTTGCATCTTGAGACTTTCTTTGTAAGGAAGGAAGATGTGGGGAGGTGGGGGGAGGAAGCTGATGCTGGGTTGCTGGATTTCGGCTCTTCCGGAGACAGCCCCCTGCAAGGAGCTGGTTTAATTATAGGCAGGTTGTTGTTTTTTTTACATGACCTACTTCCCAGATGGTTTTCCCTGTGTTTCTTTAATGCCACGAAGTTTTGACATATTGGAGCCAGGAAGGAAGAGCAGTCAGACCTGCATCACCCAAAAAAGGAGGGAACCTGGGGGCTTGGCGGTGGGCCTCAGAAGAAAGGAAGAGACGAAACAAGTAAGAGGCTGGGAGGGAGAGAGGTGGGAGAGGGAGAGAGAGCAGGGAGGCTCTTGCTGGCCACTTGGGAGACACTCGGTGACCGCCCCGTACAAACCCCCTGGCTGGCCCAAGCAGCCATTACCCAGGAGGCCTCAGCCTGGTTTCTGGGTGCAAAGCTGAAGATCGGCTCGCTGGAGGGCCCTGGGCAAATTACTGCCGATGGCAACCTGGGCTGGCTGGTGTGTCCTGTGGTGTTGGACCACATGTGTGGCCTGTGGCTCCTGAGATGTGGACATCTTTCCAGAAGGCTGTGGTGGGTTTGCTATCTGACAGCTATGACTGTGGCCTCTGGGGGAAGAGGGCTGGGAACCACTCCACACAGAGTCCCTCTTGGTGCTGACTGTGACCCAAGCCCCAGGACAAGAAGGTTCTGCAGACAGCCCACCACCATAGCCAGTGCCTCCAGCTCTTGCTGCCCGTCTGCACTACCACATCTCCCATCTTCCTTTCTCAATAGTGCAGTCAAGAGGCAGTCAAAGTACCAACATCGTGATGTTTTCATTATTTGCCTGATGGGTTTTGTTGGAAAATTGTGTGCCTAGTGTTGCATCTTGAGACTTTCTTTGTAAGGAAGGAAGATGTGGGGAGGTGGGGGGAGGAAGCTGATGCTGGGTTGCTGGATTTCGGCTCTTCCGGAGACAGCCCCCTGCAAGGAGCTGGTTTAATTATAGGCAGGTTGTTGTTTTTTTTACATGACCTACTTCCCAGATGGTTTTCCCTGTGTTTCTTTAATGCCACGAAGTTTTGACATATTGGAGCCAGGAAGGAAGAGCAGTCAGACCTGCATCACCCAAAAAAGGAGGGAACCTGGGGGCTTGGCGGTGGGCCTCAGAAGAAAGGAAGAGACGAAACAAGTAAGAGGCTGGGAGGGAGAGAGGTGGGAGAGGGAGAGAGAGCAGGGAGGCTCTTGCTGGCCACTTGGGAGATACTCGGTGACCGCCCCGTACAAACCCCCTGGCTGGCCCAAGCAGCCATTACCCAGGAGGCCTCAGCCTGGTTTCTGGGTGCAAAGCTGAAGATTGGCTCGCTGGAGGGCCCTGGGCAAATTACTGCCGATGGCAACCTGGGCTGGCTGGTGTGTCCTGTGGTGTTGGACCACATGTGTGGCCTGTGGCTCCTGAGATGTGGACATCTTTCCAGAAGGCTGTGGTGGGTTTGCTATCTGACAGCTATGACTGTGGCCTCTGGGGGAAGAGGGCTGGGAACCACTCCACACAGAGTCCCTCTTGGTGCTGACTGTGACCCAAGCCCCAGGACAAGAAGGTTCTGCAGACAGCCCACCACCAGGGCCAGCAGCAGACTCAGGGCCCCTAGTGCTCTGGCTGTCCAGCAGGACCCCAGATCTTCCTGCTTGGAGAACAGACTTGACGGTGCTCGTTCCGCCATTCTCCTGCCTCGAGGCAGGGACCCTCTTTGACCGTCCTTGTCAAGAGAATTGGTACAATTTTAAAATGCTTCCTGGTAAGATGTTCCCCATGCTCTCTCTCCCTTGGCAAACCAACCCCACTGCCAGAGAAAATCCTTCCTCTGATGTATCCCAGATTCTGCATGAGGAACCCTGAGAGCACTCCCCACCGCCTTCCCTGGGTACATTTGGAGAACAGCTGCTTGCTGCCTGCCGCTGAGTTGCCGATAGAGCCTTCAACCTAGAAAGGCACCTCACAGCTGTGAGCTCTGCCTGCCTGCTCTGTGCATATTTGTCTTCCCCCTAAAATCCTGGAGCAGGATTGCTACTGTTTGCAGCAGGCACGGCTCTGAGGAGCCGCCCTACTTCTGTGTGTCACAGGCTGGCTCTCGCCGGCACTAATAGGTAAGCGGGAAATGGATTCCTCATGCCCCTGGGGAGCCACCTTCTTGGCACATTCAGAGAGTTTGGCACATTCTGCCAGGAGCTTCCATCACAGCAGCTTCAGGTCCTAGAGGTAACGGGAGGCACTGGGGGAGGCCACCACAGGTGCACTGGGGTCCCTGGAGAGGAAGCCTTCACATGCCACCACTGCCGATACCCACATGCCATGAAACGCCACGCATCAATTTGATTCATGGCCTTTGTGTTTCAGATTCAGATGGGCTGAAAAAGACAGCTGGGCTTAAAGCCTATCATGCTCAAATGAGGAGTTGGAGCTCAGGGCACAGAGGGACCCTGTCATCTTCTAAAGGTGGATCCCCACCTACAAAGATCCGGGGACCCCAGGGATCCACCTGCGTCTTCCTTGCATAAAATGCCAACTCCACAACACCAGGGAAGGAAACCAAACTCACGGGAAAGGCGCTTTCTTGCTGTTGCAGCAGGTCTCGGGGAGGCAGTGGCTGCTGAGCTCGGGGCCCCTGTCTCTTCTGGACCCTGCCCTGACACACCTACTCAGCTGAGCTGGGACACAAAGCGACCTTGAGGCATTGCAAAGAAACCTCCAGGTCTAAGTTTTCCATGAAGAGCAGGTGAATTAGTTCTCATCAGAAATGTATCGTGGCCCCTGGACTCATGGAGAAGACACATCAGATAGAGGGAGGGAGAGACGGAGACGAGAAGGAAAAATGGATGAGTATTTACCAGGCACAGAGAGGCTGAGAAATGGAGACTAGAGGATGCCAAAAGGCTTTAGGAATCTGCATTTAATGCAGGAGCTAGCACGCACCTTTGTAACCTGCTCTCAAATCAGCATGCATGTCTATTACTAACTTTAAAAATGCAAGAGTTGACACAGAACAATGTTGGGGTAAGGAAAAAAGAGGTGGGTGCAAGTAGAGAGATAACAGGGCATACACTGTCAAAGGTGGGATTCATGATGTGTCTCAGAAGGAGTGATAAATACGGGGGGCGAGAGAGGAGAGGGCACCCCAACCAAGAAAGAGAGCAAGAGCAGTTCAACAGAGCGCCTGCCGTGGAACTAAGGCAAGCAGGTTATGGTCTCACCGAGACTGTAATGCTGAAGGGCTGGCAGAACATGCCAAGCCACTCAATGAGTTGGCCTAGGCAGTGTGCCCAGGCACAGTTCCCAGCACAGAGCCTGGCACCTAGCAAGCTCTTAATAAAAGTTAGTTTGCTTCCCCACATGGAGCAGACCCAACCAGGGGCAGTGGAGCGGAGGGAAGAGCTAAGGACCTGGCTCCTAAATGAAACTTGTTTTCCTGGGAATAATGAAACCCATGTCACACAGGGTCCAAAGGCAACAGCAGGTGAACGAGATGCCCAAGGGTTGGGATGGAAAGGGAAGGAGCCCAGATAGCCAGTCACCAAGACGAACATTCCTAAGCAGGTTCACTGGTCTCAAAGCCCCAGCTGCACCTGTGGAGACCCAACAACATCACACATCTGGGGAGAGAATACCCAGAGTTGTCTTTGGGTCCACAGAGGGGATCTGGGATGCTTCATAAGTTAACGCACAGTGCTATGATTCCAAAGTCCTGTGCCTGGAAGACCGCTTCCCAGCTCTAGCAATTGCAAAGCACTCAGGGAAGGATATGAGATTGGCTGGCATGGGGTGTGGACAATCGGCCCCATGCTTGCTTGTCACAGCCATTGGTTTGAAAGTAAGAAATACAGTGGATGTGGAGCTCGGGCAAAGCTGTCAGGCACCCTAAACCACGGTGCTGTAGATGCCAAACAGGGATGCCTATCATTCTGATCCCCTTGTCTTGGGGTTGGAAAGAAAGTGTGTTAAAGACACAGAATCGGTGTGTAATGATATAAGATCTGCTGTTGTTGTCCACGATATCCAGATCTTGGTAAGAGAAACACTGGGCCAGGACTTCTCACTGAGGCTCCAGGAGCATGGAGAGTTGGTTCCAGGAGCCCTCATTTCTTACTACTGGTGTTTAGTCATTGCTGTAGCACAGACAAGGGGCAGTCCCTCTCCCGCCATCCCTGTAGACCCCAGGGAAGCCTGCCCTGGGATGGAGAATGGAAACTGGTTACTAGGCATCAACTGCATCAGGAATTGAGGTTTTAAGCCCCTTTCCTAGTCCAGCATGTTGGGTGGTAGTGAGAGCAGTACACTTAGCCAAGAAACGATGCTGCATGGGCGGCAGCAAGGCCACCAACTGACACTGGTATCCTGTGGCTGTACCTACCTGCCCACCTGGACCCCCACTCCAGGCCTCCCTGTCCTGGGTGCTCACACCTCATTGTCTTCTTGCTCTCAATGCTGCCAGGATTGCAGAGGAGGCAGTGCCACAACTCAGCGCTCTTCTGCCGCGGCCAGAGACGACTGCCTGCTGAGAGCTGGTGAGAGCGGCGTGTCCTGCCCGTGGCCGGTGGTGTGTGGAGCGATCCACCAATGTGAGCCCAAGCCAGGCTTCATTAGTACACAGACGCACACGGTGAAGGGAGGCCAATTGTTTGGACTTTGTGCTGTCAAGCTGGCGGGGCAGGATGAGAACTCAGGATCTTGCATTTCTAGGCTATCTGCAAATCTTCAGGTGCCCACTTCTAGGAGGAATGGAATCACTCAAGTGCCTCTGTGGGAGCTGCAGAGAGGAAGCCCACTTCTTGCTGAGCCCCTCACGGGGGAAGAGGGGGATGCTGCCCCCTGCGATGACAATAGCTGGCCCCTCCGCGGCATCCTTCTGCCTGCCACACCATCTAAGCCTGTGGGTCAGCTCCAGGGACTGATGGGCAGGAGGCATTCCTGCCCCCTCTCTGGACCTCCCTTCAGGGGCTCGGAGTCGCTGGCTGTGGGGGTTTGGTGGCTGTCATGTCCAGGAGGGAGCACAGAGAAGCAATTCTGCCATGAACTGGCAGGGGCTCTGGACAGGCTGCCTTTGGTGGAGGGGCAGAGTAATGGCCCTTCAGCTTTCAGGGAGGGTGCTGCTCTCCAGTGGGCACCCAGGGGCACAAGGAAACCTCAGAGGGGAACTCCATTTCTGAGGGTTGGCGAGGAGGTGTAGCCAGTGCCAGCACTCCCCTCAGCAGCTCCCCCCTCCATCTTGAGAGACAGGCCTGTGGCTCACCTCCCACCTTCTGGGGGCAGCCCCCCTGGTGGTGGGCAGGTAGTTGATGCTACAGGTATCTGGCCCATGTCCCCAGCACTGTGCACTGAAATCCTCTCCCAGCTCAGAGTTCGGAGGGTCTGGTTCCTGGGTGGGGGGAGAGAGGCCCTTGGAGGGGTGGGGAGGGGCGTGGAGAGGGGAGCGCAGGCAGTCTGCCCGCCCAGCTCTAAGGCACCACCTGGCAGAGTGGGCTGGCACCTGTAGGAGGCAGATGCTCATTCATCACCCTCGCAGCCCAGCCCTGGCTCTTCTGCCTCTGGGTGGGGAGACAGGAAAGGGAAGGGGTGGACAACTGTGAAATGCTGCCCTCAGGCCAAGGCAAGGTCATGGTCCCGGGACTCCTCTGTGTGTGTGCAGAGGACAAGCCCTATAATGAAGGCTCCGGGCATGGTAGGACATGCAGCTGACATGTTTAGCACCCTGGGCACAACAGCTCTTTGTAGACAACAATGAAGCCTTTCAGGAATGCCAAGTCCTGAGCCGATCCCCACCCCAGGCAATGGGCAATGGCACTTCTGCTCATTCCTGTTGTGTGAGCCTAGCCAGGGCAGGAGCAGGCAGGAGACAATGAGCAAGGACTAGCCATAGGTGAGCTGCTTGCCCCTGGTCCTTCCCAGGGGAGACAGAGTAGTGGGCTCATCTCTGGGAGCCCCACAGGAGGGGCAGCCTGTGGCGCTGGGCTTTCCTGGGCCATCTGCAGTAGGAATGTGGGGAACATCTTGGGCCATTTCATCAAGAGATACAGCTTTAACTTCAGAGGGACTTGTCAGTGAGCTCAGTAAGATTTCAGAAAACTTACTTATCCCTAAATGTCAACGGCCCAGTCACTTACATTTCCCCCAACAGAATGGCGCCTTGACCTCAGTCCTTCACTCATCATTGTGATGGGGGCAGAGGGAGCTCCTTAGAAAGGTCAGTCAAGACCAACCCCTTCCCAGGATGTGAACATCCGCTGTCTCTCTAACACGAAATAAAATAAAATTTAAACATAAATGAAAAGAACAACATAAATGTAAGTACAGCTGCAGAAGCGCCTTCTTTGCCTCCTGTTCTGAGCTCCAACCTCTTGGACATTTATTGTTCATTCTCCCCTAAATCATTCCTGACGGCTGGACTGCTTGCACTCCATCACGGGGAGAGGCTGTGCGGAGCCGCAGTTCCGTTTAGCTTGCAGAAAAAGGAGCCTCCTAGGAAAAACCCACCCGGGAGCTGTCCGGTGCTGAACTCCGGCGTGATGGACGATTATGGACCATCTGCACATTCAGAGGGGGATAGATTTATGAGCGGGAGAGACAGCTAGAAGAGTGTCCATTACTATAACTCACTGCCCTCTTCAGAGATATTCTAATCAGGCATCTTCTCCTGCCGAAAAGCCCAGGTTAAGAACTGGCAAGAGGTGAGATCAATTACATATTTCTGGGGTGCTTTCTTCCCAGAACAACGCTGTCAAAGGTGCTGGGGACAAGGGCATCAAGCGGTCAGGGTGGGAGCCACTGGTGGAAGGACCTTTTGCCCGGCAAGGCAGGTTCCTGGTCATGTTTCCCAGGGCTCCCTGTCTCACCTCGGCTCCTGATTTCTCTCTAACACGAAATAAAATAAAATTTAAACATAAATGAAAAGAACAACATAAATGTAAGTACAGCTGCAGAAGCGCCTTCTTTGCCTCCTGTTCTGAGCTCCAACCTCTTGGACATTTATTGTTCATTCTCCCCTAAATCATTCCTGACGGCTGGACTGCTTGCACTCCATCACGGGGAGAGGCTGTGCGGAGCCGCAGTTCCGTTTAGCTTGCAGAAAAAGGAGCCTCCTAGGAAAAACCCACCCGGGAGCTGTCCGGTGCTGAACTCCGGCGTGATGGACGATTATGGACCATCTGCACATTCAGAGGGGGATAGATTTATGAGCGGGAGAGACAGCTAGAAGAGTGTCCATTACTATAACTCACTGCCCTCTTCAGAGATATTCTAATCAGGCATCTTCTCCTGCCGAAAAGCCCAGGTTAAGAACTGGCAAGAGGTGAGATCAATTACATATTTCTGGGGTGCTTTCTTCCCAGAACAAGGCTGTCAAAGGTGCTGGGGACAAGGGCATCAAGCGGTCAGGGTGGGAGCCACTGGTGGAAGGACCTTTTGCCCGGCAAGGCAGGTTCCTGGTCATGTTTCCCAGGGCTCCCTGTCTCACCTCAGCTCCTGATTTCTTGCAACTGGTGTTGAGAAGATAGAAGAATCCAGTATGTCTGTTCTTTCTTAGCCCCTGCATGGACCTACTTGAGATTTTCTGAAAACCAGGAATCATGCAGAGGGTGCAGCAAAGATCTGGATCTTCCTGATAGGCTGTGTTATTTGATATTTATGTGCACAGGGAAAGAAGGGAGCGTGGTCAGGTCCTGAGCTGGATGCCTTCTGTACATTGATTCACAGGAACCTTATTCCTGCTTTACAGGTGAGAGAACTACAGCCCACAGTGGTGTGTGACAGGGCCTCTGGCCCAGATCTATCTGGTCCTCCCTAGCCTGCTGCCTGAAGGCCCAGATGACAAGGCAGAGATGCACAGGGAACTTCTCACTGGCCCTCTAAAGCTGAACCCCCACCCGGAGCCCCTCCATCAGAATAGCCCCTGGCTCATCTCCAGTGGGCTCCCACTCCCTCAGAGGGCCCTGTGGTGAGGAAATGAACTGACCGCCCTGGGCTCCAGCTCCCAGGGAAAAAACCCCTACACACAAACAGCCCCTTCATTTCTACTTCAGAGTTCACTTCTTTCCACTTCAGAATTCACAGAGCATTTGACACTTGCCTAATCTGACCACAGCCTTTGTATTAGATAAAACAGATATTTTTAATCCTCATTTTCAAGGTGAAGCAGTTAAGGGGATTCCCTGAGGCCACAGAGCAGTCAAGCCAGAATCAAGTCCTCACCTCCTGGCTCTGTGTCCAGGGCCTTTCTGGCCTCCTGCCTTCCCAGGAGGCTGCCCTGAGCACGGCCACCCTTGGGAATTGCCTCCCTTGGGGACCTGCCCTCTCCTAGGCTCTCCTCTAAATTTGAATCTTGTCTCCCTGATTCCACCCAGCTCATTGGCAGAGCCTTTGAGAACTCACCTGGGTGTAGGCTCTGAGACTCTAATCAAAGACCCTGCATATCGGGAAGTGCGGCCTCCTGCCAGGACCCTGCCACGCATTCTCTGAGAGGCTGGGCCAGGGACCCTTGCGATGATGTGCAGCTCAGCAGTAGGACCAGCTCTCTGGGACAAGATCGGGCTGTGGCTGAAAACAGCAGTTCAGCTTGTTCTTCTGTGGCTTTCATTTATTTCTATTTATCTTAACACACACACACACACACACACAGAGCTACAATTCTACCTGCTTCACCTTGGGAGCTCACCTATGGCCTTTCACCTGGAAAAAGCCTTCTGTTCTTGCCAAGCCCCTTCCATCCCAGTCACTCATTTTCCCCACCCCTCAGTGGATCCTGCACACATGGAGGGCAGGACTCTATCTAGCACTGGGCAGTCAGGAAAAGCATTCTGCAGGAGGTTGAAAGTGAACTGACCTGGATCTTTTCGAGGCCCTGGAAGGTGGTTAGGTGAGGAAGGAGGATGGGAGGGCTCTGTCTTATGGAGGCAAGGTGGGCAGCATATGCAGCATGCCATCCACGTGTGTGTGGAGCAAAGAGAGGATGAGGTTGGATTGGTGAGCAGGGCAAGCACCCCTTTTTAATATAAAACCTTATAGGCCTGTTTCCCTAGGAGATGGTTGCTCTCTGCAGAGCACTTGGGGCACTGGGCTGCCCCCATGCAGCCCACCCTGTCCATCACAGCAGATCTGATGGAGAGCCTGTCTCTGGACCAGTGTGTCCAACAGATGGTGCCATCACAAAGATGTTCTGTGGCTGAAAGGTGGCCAGTGTGCCTGAGGACCTGAATTTTAAACTATTTCATTTAAATTCATTTACGTTTAAATGGCCACTATTTTAACTAGCATGGCACTGGAGGTGAACTGCCCAGACAGCCTCAGGGTCTCACGCTGCTTGACCTCACTGACTGCTGGCTGAGAGCAGCTGTGGCCGAGACCCTCATGTTCTAAAAGCTTTGTTGTGAAGCTGAGCCATGGGAGGGGGCGTGTATTGCTCTCCAGCCCGAGAGACGGTTTGCTTCACCTGTGAAAACAGCATCCACTTGATGAATGGCCAGTGACTGCACTTTGTGAAATTAAATTCTTAGCTTGGACAGAGCAGCATGGGGATAACCATGGCCGCCCCCGCAACAGGGACAGGGCAGCAGGGCACTAGGCAGCAAAGGGCTCAGAATCCTGGCCCTGGCAGCTGCCACGTGAGGGCAAGGCAGGCAGACAGCTACATCAGCAGGTGCCCCAGGCATTGGCTGGAGAGGAGCAGGAAAGAAATCAAGAATGCTAGGCAGGAAAGGAGCTATGCAGCAGGGCGGGATGGGACTCTCGTCACCCATCGTAACCCAGACCCTGGCCCCTGGCACACTGTCACCCCCAGGAAAGTGTCTCTCTAGGGCACATTCACACCAGCTCTGACCTTCCCACTCCTCTTGCCTCAGACACAGGAGAATTTATGAGCCCCTGTTATTTCCAGCCCAGCTCTGCTCTCCATGGAAACCAATTCCCCTCCTGCTTCATTATTATTATTATTATCTTCATTAATGCTTGATAGAATGCAGTGTCCATTATGGCCATCCTGGGAACTCCTATAAAGTGCCATTTCCCCAAACCCATCCTCCACCCCAGCCAAACTGCAGGTGACCCCGTCCTCGGCTGTGGGGCGGAAGGGGGTGGCGGGAGTCGGGTGATGAGAGTGCCTCATCCTTTATGCCTCTTCTCACACAGTAAAAATTACTGCCAACGATATTATATGGTGATGCCATAAACTCAGATCACCTCTGAGAACTTGCTTCATTACCACCCCCACTATATAGTCTGGCAGTTACTCTAAACCTGGCCTCCTCTCCTCCTTCTCCCTGCAAGGAGGTTTACAGACCCCATGGGGGCTCTAAAGAGTGGCCTCTGGTCCCTGACTCTCACTCACAAAGCCTGGAGGCCGGAGTCCACCGCGGCCCAAGGGCGGTCCCCTGGGTGAATCTCTGGGAGTTGCAGAGAATCTGGACGAACATTCAAGTGCCTGCCCACTTGTGTGCCAGAGTCGCTTCTTGCTCATCCCAGAAGCCTCCATCTGTGCCGTCCCACCCCTGTTCTTTTTTACCTGAACCCCCTTGAAAGAACTGGCAGGTATGTTACTTGTGATGTCTCTGCACACCCCTCTCCTAAGTTGGAGCCAGAGGACCACCCCCACCACACCTGTGCCCACTCAGAGGGTTGTGGCCTCTGACCCTCCTCTCCATTTGCAGTAAAAGAGTTAGGTTGTTCTGGAAAATGGGCCATCATATGAACCTCAGAAACTCTGTGTGTGTGTGCTGTGTGTATGTTCATACGTGTGTATGTGTGTGTTCACTGCCCACCTAAGGTCAGCTCCACCTTGGGATGGACCAATGCCTTCTCTTTCTCCTATCTCACCCCTACCCTCAGTACCCAGACTCTTACTTAGACTAAAGTAATGAGTTTATTTAGGGTGTCAGGCTGGTTTTGCTGCTGGGCTGGGGCCTCGGCCCTTGCCCTGGACAGTTCTGGAATTGCCCAGAGGCCACCTGGAAGTCCCCTTGGCTCTGCCCAGTTTTCTCCAAATAGACCCCAACTGTCATTGCCAAAATCCCCTCTGTGCACAGAGATACCTGCCTGCTGTGGTTTCCTTTGAACTCTGTAGAATCTTGGGTCGTCCCCATAGATAATTTAAATAGACAGGGCAGGGGGTGGTGGGTGATTTCAGGGGACGTTCAGGTTCGATGCCCTTCTCCACCTTTCACAGGCGGGATTTTCAGGGTGGAAGGAGACGCTGGGCATCTCCCCAGTTCTCTGACTCTCACCAGTTCTGAAAGGGAAAACCCAGCCCACAGCGAGGTGGCTGCCATGCAGTTTTGGGTCACGAAGTCGGGTGGTAGGTTTGTGCCCAGGGAGTCTTCTCTGGATCTGCAGGTGCTGCGGTGCCCCTGCCCACTGTGGCCCCTCCCTGAGCCCGTTGCTCACAGCTGGGACCGTCACTGGCCACCTTGTCCTGTTCTCACTCATGCTATCTCTTGGGTCACTGTGTTATTTCCGTCTAATGTCTGTTTTTTCTTTTTTTTCATGAGTGTGTGCCTTGTCTCATAAACTAACCTGTCCATTTATACTTTAAAAAATATTTTAAATCTCACATCTGTAGCTCTCAGGCCCTAAATCTCTATTTCTGAATATCTACAGGGAGTGTCCACTCAATGGCCTCTTGACCCCCATCCCAGGGGATGTAACTTATCCTGTGCGAAAAGCAAGAGCTGCATGCAGAGTCCCTGTTTCTGCCATGTGGGCTTCCATTCACCCCCCTCGCCCCCCCCCCCACTGCCAGGTTCAGCTTCAGTCTTGTCTGTGCATTTTTACTTTTCTCTTCAATTTCATTGCCTTCCGATCAGACCCTGGTCCCCACAGTGGCCCTGTCTCTGCCCACACCATCCTGTCCCCACCACCATGCATCAGGAAGCTCTCCCTGCCCCAGAGCCTGGAGGGCTTCACTGCTTGAAGTCAGAGAATGGGTTTCTCATCCCGCCCCCATCATCCAAGGCAAATGTCTCCCCCATCCTTTTCTTCCTGCCTGCAGCTTGGGGTTTCACCATGCACCCGCTCAGCTTATGGCTGGACGTCTTCACAAACTGCAGACTCCCGATCTCCAAAGAGATCAGAAGCTCCCAGAAGACAGGCATGGTGTCACAGGCTTTCTGAACTGAGTTCAGGCTGTGGCCTCTCTGCCATTCTCACGGTTTTCTATGTCTACCTGCTGGAGACTATACAGGTTTTAGCCAAGGTCCTTCATGGGCATTGCAGAAAAGATCACAGAATCCCATTTCACTTCAACCATAGTTCCTAATGTCCATGTGAGGCAGGAGGGTCCAGACAACAGTAGAGAGGGTCCCGAGGTGCTCCCGGGCTTGTCCTCCCCAGCCTGGCCTGCCCCCACCCTGTAGAGACACCCACCCCTCGACAGACAGACACTCCCTGCTGTCGCATACTGTTCTGTTTTCTGTTCTGTCTCAGGTCTGAGCAATCTGGTGCCGAGACTAGGGAATAGGCTTCACGAGGGGCTCCCCACTCACAGGCAGCTCCTCAAGGCTTCTGGGCAAGTCAGCTCTGACCCCTGGCCCCAGAGGGTGAGGGAGTGGATGGTCACCCGTAGTCAGAGCAAGGGAGAACCGGCACCCTCAGTGGCCTGTCTCGGCCACCCTTCACCAGCCCCCTGGGCCACCTCCTCGTCCTTGACCGCTGCCATCTAGGTTTGAATTCTGTCTCCAAATTGGAAATCACTCCAGCCATTCAGAACTGGAACTGGAGCCCTAGCAGGGGAAGGAGCCATTTGTAGCTCTTATTTTTTTATGCTGCTGAGCAAAGCAGGGATCAGACTGAGCACAGCTGTCAGGAGGTGTTTGTGATAAATCAATACAGAGCCCAAGGTGGGGAGGAAAGGGGAATGAACAGGGAGCCCAGGTTGCAGGGGACAGGGCCAGGTACGGGCCAGATGCCAACTCCTGAGTCCATAAGTTAAAATGAGGAGGGGATGGGGAGGGGGTGTGAGGGAGGGGAGAGAGACAGAGAGATATAGAGAGAAGAGTCAGAGAGACAGAGGGAGACAGACAGAGAGAGAGAGAGACAGAGAGGGAAGAGACAGAGGGAGACTGAGACAGAGAGAGACAGAGAGGAAGACAGAAAGAGGAAGATAAGGAGAAAGAGATGCGGTGAGAGACAGAGACAGAGATGCAGAAGTGGAGTACAGGCTGGAACCTCTGTCGTGGAGGAAAGGACTTTCAGAAGCTCCGTTTAGATGTGGCTGATCATCTCCCAGCCTTGATGAGGGCACTGTCTGTCATCAAGGAGTCAGGAAGCATGTTTCCTCTTCTCTGAACGTATTTTCATTTTTTAAGAAGTTCCCATCCTGGCTCTTCTCACTGAGAAGCCCACGCTGGCCTCCCCAGGTATTGTGAGCCACAATGGTTTCACTCTCTTTTGTTCCAGAGACACAGAACTGTTTAATTCTCATCCTTTAGATCAATACCTGATGTCATGTCATCCAAAGCCATTATTTTTACACTAGGGGGAAAAAAAGCAGACTGAGTACAGTCTAAAGAAGACAGAGAGAGGGGGCAAAGCACACTGCTTGGGAGGCTGCAAGCAAACATCCTGTTCAGAACCATCCAACCTTAGCATCACCCAGCTGGCTCTGTCTGCCTCCTGGCTCTGGGACAAAAGTGCCTGGAGGAGAGACAGAATGAGAAGAAGAAAGAGCCTTGGGAAAAGAACACACCATGACCCCAGAAGGGTTTGTCTGATAGCAAAGACCACCCCAACCACCAGCCCACACGATGAGAGTCCCACCAGGACCGAAGCCTCCACAGCTCCCCTGACCCTCTGTCCCATCTCCCGTGCCTCTCGCCCTCCCTGCTCCCTGGAGCCTCCCTTCATCCTGCAGCACGCTCAGCCCCCGCATCCTCAGAGGCATCCTTTCTAGGACCTCCCCCCTTTCACTGCGGCGCAGCTGCCTCCTCTCTGCCCTTTGACCTCCGCGCCATCCCCCCCTATGAACTGCAATCCTGCTCCCTCCCCGCTCTCTTTCCCAGCTTCCCTGAACCCTGGTTGCCGACCAGCTCCCCACTGCCATAGCCGACGGCCCTCCCGCCCTCTCTCTCTTCTGTCGCCTTTTGCCCATCACACAGTCCATGAGACGGTCTCTTTCATCGTCTTGTCCCGCTTCCACCCACCACTCCCTTCCCAGGGGCTCCTATCCTTTTCCTCACCTCCAGTGACTTCCTAAAGCATGACCTTTATCCCTGGGCATCCCCACTGCTTCTGGCACGGTGCTTAGCATTTCGGAAGAGCAGCCTCAGTGTTTAGATCCTGCCCCCATGGCTTGAACATCCTCAGTGCTTGTTCATTTCCTACAGGTGGGCCTCTTAACCTTTGGAGACCCGAGAGACCTCTCCCCAGAAAAAGGCATACCTGTGCACAGAACTAAATTTTGCAACCACTTCAGGAGGCTCATGGACCGATGGGAACCTATCTGTAAATCCCTCAGTGGAAGGGTCTGGAGGGCTAAGACAGTTCTCCAGGGAGGTATCACCCTCTGGCCCCAACATAACTTCCCAGCCTCAGTTTCCTCATCTGTAGAATGAGACCAGTGACAGACACCTCAGAGGGTGTGTGTGAGCTTGAAGGCACATGTGTGTAAACCACATAGCTGTGCCCCACACAGATCCTGTGTCTTAGTCCTAACCAGTCACACCAACCCTCCCTACACAGACACATCGGCATTCCTCAATGGGCCTGGCTCCTGTCAACCAGTGAACCTCGGATGTTCCAGTCTGTCTGCCTAGAATACATTCTGCTGGAGAACTCTCACTTGTCCTCCAAGTCCCAGCTCAGACGTCACCTCCTCTCTGATGCCTTCCTGGCTTCCAAGGATGTTGGCCAGCCCATCCTCAAGGCTTCTCGAGTTATTGGTGCCTTACTGGGTCTGCCCTATGCCCAGGGGCTATACTGGGAGGGCTGTATCCTGGTTCTGACCTCCTTGGTGTTTGAGGCCCAGCACAGGGCAGGTGTTCAGTTTATCAACAAAGCATGTGGAGATCTGTCTGTGACCAAGCAGAGGTGCCGAGGACAAGAGTTTGGGGGAACCACTCATGCGACTTCTCTCTTTCACTTGGTGGGGGCCTAGGTAAAAACTGGCCCCCCCTAGGGTTCGCACTTGGGTCCATTGTCAGATGCACCATTTACGGTTATTCACCATAACATATACCTGGCCCTGGGCCAAGAACATGCTTGTATCATCTCATGTGATCCTCACTCCAGCCCCAGGAGACGTTATCCTCATCACTCAGTCTCACAGTGGAAGAGATGGGCTCTGAGAGGTTAAACACCACCCAGACTCTCATCCCTGCTTCCAGACTCCCCTGCACTGCCTGTGTGTGCAGGCCCCCATCGGCACTCCTGGGCACAGTGCCCCAAGCCCTCCAGGCTGGGACCCGCTTCCCACTCTGGTGTTACCTGCATTGACGCTGTCCCCTGACACCCCTGGCCTGTGTTCCTGGAAGCCCCTCCTTCCTGTTTGCTCCCAGCCATTCTTCCTCCAAGTTTCAGATTCCCTGAGCCTTTCTTGAGCGCCCCAGACCCCGCCAACCTCCCCTCCCCTGAACTCCATGCTGCCTGCAGCACAAATCCAGAATGTAGATTCTCCGGTCCAGTATTGGCATTTTCCAGAAGTCCTACCCTGGTTCTTGTTATACTATTCAACCAGTTCTTACAGAAAAGGCAAGACTTGCTGTTTCTCCCACCTGCTGCCAATCTACCTGCCCCATATCGTAGTGACACCAGTCTCCTCATCACTGTTACCCGTGAGTTCAGACAGCATCGCCCACACTCCTTCATCCTGCTCTGTAAAGCCCCCCTCTGTTCTTTTAAATCCCAGTCACTCAGATGGAACAGCTGAAGTCCCAAAAGCTGATGCCTGCTGCCCAGCAGCCCTGGAAACAAAAGAGTCAGGGCAAGGGGCCTCACGCTCCAGTGTCCCGGCTCACGGGGGCAGAATCTCTTCTGTGGAGGTGAGCCCTCAGCCCCTTCTGTGTCCTCTGAGTCAGCCCTCCAGCTTTACCCAGACACGCAGAACAGTCTGGCCCTCGGGTGCCCCCAGGTCTCTTAACCCAGCCAATACCGCCAGAAACAAACTCCCCAAGAGGCAGCCCATTCATCAGGACCTCCAGAGGGGCAAGACTCTGAGCCAGGGAATGCACATCACAAATAACAGTGGAGAATTCTCTGGGGCTTTATTGGTGTCTGGCCTTCGGGTGGCAATTAAAAAGGCGCAGTAAGAAAGTGAAATGTTTCCATTTCAACAGTCCTTACTGTTGCACTGCCGGGAGGAGCTGCGACATCCCACCGCCTCCTAAGATCAAACTCAGGACTAGAACTTTTCCAAGGAAAGACTGCTTACTTAGCCAAAAATATTAGTAACAGCTGGGACAGAGCCATAGGTGCTAACAAGCGTCCCTTCACATCCCTGGCACCATCAGTATCTCTGGAACCCCTGCTCAGGGCCCAGGGTGCAGGATCCTAGACCGCCTCACTGAATCAGGCCATATGCACTGTTGCATGTGAATCACAAGCCTAACTTCACTCGTTCTGTGTACACACACATGTTCAAGAAGAACGTGTTCATAAGTCAGATTAAGAAGATACACTTGTATTTATTTGCTGTACACTTTTTCTCTCTTACACACACACTTCTTACCCATAGCCTCTGAAAAGCAAAGAAACTGGCAAATACGTATATTTCTTGCTGCATGTTCACACCTCCCCTGATATTTTGCAATGGATTGGAAGGAAGTGGGGTTCGACCTTGACTGGCCCAGTCATCCCCTACAATGAAAGGAACAAGGACTAGGAAGGCGGTTTGGTGACTAGTCACAGTGGCGCAGTGAGCCAGGAATATTTATTAGAGTGTTTTCACACTTACATTACTAAGTTTGTGAAATTTCTCTCCTTCTGTGGAATTTCAGGGAGATTGGGATGAGATGGAGAAAAGATCCTGGGAACAGCTTTTCCAGGACTGCATAACTCACCTCCCTTGAGCCCCACCCCCACCATTATCACCCCTAGAACTTTATTTATGGAAAAGGTGCTCCCCATCTGCATCCATTCTCAGCAGTCTATACTCACAGGAGGTCAAAATACAACACCTAGGAGTGGGAATTCAGGAGTACAGCCTTCACCGTCCTTTCTGGAGCTAGAATCACTACATGGGTCCCTCAGCAGCTCAGTACAATGGAGTAAAAACTCCTGAGTGGCAAGTACTTTGCCCATGGACCTTGGATACAGAAACCCAGCTGTCTACAGCCTGCACTTCTGCTTGCCCTCTCCCCCACCCATTGGATATCATATGATTTTGGCTCACTAGGTTCTGGGGCAGTGGTTCTCAAAGTGGGGTCTCACAGCCCATGATGGCCTGAAGTCAGGGTCTGGGTCCTAATGTGGTCCTAACACCTGTGTGATCTCAGACAAGTCATTCACGTGTCTCCCCTCCCCCCACCTTGAGCCACATTTTTTTTCATGAGTGAAATGAGCAGATTGGGTTGGGTGGGCGTGAGGGTTCTTTCAGACCTGTGTGCTACAGTTCTAGGCGCTGTTGAAATGCACCAGTAACCAGAACCGGAGGCAAACAGCAGGGGTGATGTAGAGACTGTCCCCCATCCTCCCACTGGCTCTCAAAGCCCCCACCCCTCGATGTTAACCTTAAACACAGCAGAATCTGCATTGGGAGCTAGGCTGCCCTCCACAAGCCCAGCCTCCCAGAAATTAAATCTCAGACTTGTTTCTTTCCTTGTGGGGGCGGGCCTCAGAAAGCTAGTTCCCAAGCTGCCCCAACACTCTGATTTTTCGAGTAAAGATGACATGTGTTCCCCTCTGCTCCATGGGGTAGGGTGACTTCACAGCATGTCCTGGCACATCTGAGAAGGGACCTCTCCCAGGTGATCAGAGGGAGCCCACAAGACGATGAGCACACAATCACTGGGGCTTCCCCACACAGTCCTGGCACTCAGAAGCCAGGAGATGGAAAAGCTTGCAGTTTTCCATGGCGGCCTGAATTTATGAGATGAACAAAAATAAATAAATAAGGAAAAGAAAAAGATGAAAACATCTGTACTGAACATCTGGATTCTATTGCTAACCATGAAAGCAAATTTCTCAGAGTCAGCATGTTGGAGAGGGCTGGAAAAGGGTGTATTTATAACAACTGCGGTATTTAAATGGGAAAAGATGCCCTAAACACCACAATTTTCTGCTTGAAACCTTTTCAGGATGGAGAGGCATTGAGTTCAGTTTTGAGTCACAGGGAGATAGTCGTACCAGCAAGTCAAGCTCTGGACACAAACTGGCACAATTACAGCCTCTGGGTTCTGGAAGTTGATTCTCTCCCCAAAAAGGCATTTGAAGAAAGGGTTAAATGCACCTCTGTGTATCTGTGGGTGTGCATTCATTAACTTGAGGAGGAAGGTATGCACACACATGTACATGGGTGGCTGGGCGGACACAGTCATTCACGTAAGTTCACGTGTGGGTGTGTGCTGAGTCATGTTCACAGGCATGTGTACACATGTATTTATGGGCTTGTACACAATTACACACGGGTATTTGCTTGTGCCAGGGTGTGCATATGTGTACATGCACAGAAATGTCCAAGTAAAAAGTTTACCTATTTGCAGCCTACTTTTTTTGCAGCTTCCTTTATTTTTAACCTCCTCATGCTTTCAGCAGCAAGACCCCCTCTCCATGCCTTCCCATCACTGATAACTCTGTCTCCAAGTTCTGCCCTTGTCAGGTGTAACTAACATGAATTAGGAGGCATCAGCCCTGGGCATCCAGCAATTGGAGCAAAGCGTCAGGGAGGGGAGTCAGGAGCTGGTGTGGACAATCACCTCCGCCCTTCCCTCGCCGCCTGTCCCACGGGCCCCTGAGCTGTGCACACAGAGCGTCAAGGATCCATTTCTCAGCCAGAGAGGCAGTGCACTGGGGACAGAGCCCTCTCCGGGTTCCGGGCTCTTTGTATAATAGTCTTAACAGGGAGAGGAGTCTCGGCAGGGGTGGGGTGGAGGGGGCGCCTGTCTGCTCTCATGAGCCATGCTCCTTGAAAATCCCTAGCCAGGGCCATGGGAAAAACGATTTGCAGCCAGGGGCTCCTAATGTATGGAAATATCTCTATCACTGGATGCAGGTGACATCTTAACATGAAAAGAGATGAGAGAAATGGAATCCTTTGGAAAATTTTACCTCTGGCCTTCCTGGGAGCTGGGGCGAGAGAGTGTCCTCAGTGGTCGGTCCCCTCCTCTGGGGTCCTGGCTAGCAGGCAGCTTTGCCAAACCTGTCACCTGGCATTAGAGGTGATAAAAACCGCGCACTTCCTAACCCCAGCGCACAGCTCGTGTTTAGGGCTCTTGCTTTATCAGTTTTTATTTCGTGTAATATTCATCACACTGGTTTATTTATGGGGCCCTCGTTGGGAAGTTATTTTTCAGGCTTGGTGAATAAAACATTAGCCTTTGCGGCTTGTCAGGGCGACTGCAGCTTCTCTGATGTCAAGCTGACGAACTGCCTTTTCTTTTTCCCAGCGACTGCACTTTTAGAGAAATTTATTTGTATTTTGTTGGGCATTTGTTGTTCTTTTCTCTTTTGGCTGGTGGATGTTGGTCCAAGTCAGGTTCTTTTCTGTTCTGATGAAATGCTGAGACCTTCGCTTGCTGAGAAAGGTAATATGTTGAGCAGGAGGGGCAAGAACTGAAGTCCTGGGCTGGAGGAAAACACCCTGAGAATGCCACCCTTCAGCGTGTGTGAAGCTCCTCCAAAGCCCTTGCTGGTGAAAGAGGGACTTTTCAGTTTTATGGATAAAGGACCAGAGCCCTCCCCAGAGGAACAACAGGGCCGCCAATCCAACTTCATATGTAAGGCGCTGGGGACAGGGGCGTGGAGTCCAAAGTCCCAATGAGAGTCGCAGAGAAAACAATCTCAATATGTTAAAAAAAAAAAAAAAAAGTAAATGTGACTTTAAGCAAACTCCAAATGAGAAGATGCACAGCTACAATAAAGAATCCCTACTGCTGTTTAGTTGCTAAACCACGTCCGACTCCTTGAGACAGCATGGACTGTAGCCCACCAGGCACCTGTTCATGGGGTTTCTGAGGCAAGAATACTGGCATGGGTTGCCATTTCTTTACCACCCAGGGATCGAACTCATGTCTCCTGCATTGGCAGTTGGATTCTTTATCATTGAGCCGCCAGGCAAGCCCACAATAACAAGAGGATTGGCATAGTAATTCTCCAGTAATATTTCTTAGAGCATTTCAAATGTGAATTACTTTACATGACTTTTCAAGTTTCATTACGAGGAAGGAAAGAAAGAAGGAAGAAAGAGGAAGTGAGGAAGAAAAGAAGGAAAAAGGAGTCTGGCAAGGTGATGCTGTATTTCACATTAAATGGTGCCAAGTTTTTCTTTTTCTTTCTTTCCAGAAGTCAAGAAAGGGGTTTAGAAGACTTGGATCAATAAAAACCCAGCCAGATGCTGGTGATTCACTACAGCTTGTCTTTTGGCAGAGGCCTAGCCTGGCCATCTCTTAATTAAGTGAGACCAGACTATGGTCAACCTCACCAAGAGCACAGAAGTTCAGTGGTTCTTGGGAAACTGGGGGAAAAAAATGTGTCTTAGCTTCTTGGGCAAAATCACCATTGGACCAAGGACGTCTGCTTCCCTCCTTGGTTTCTCCATGGGATCCAGGGTCACTGGCCTGGATGCACATGGATACTATAGGCTAACTTTTGTGGGGTGTGGGCTATACATATGCCAGGCAATAACCATCCCCATGACTCCACAAAATAGGCACCATCAACCCATCTCACAGATGAGGAAGCTGAGGCTCAGGACTGTCACACAGAAGAGAAAGCAGAGAGGATCTGGACACAGCCTGCACTGCCAGCTACTGGGGAGTTTTCCTGCTCAGTGTTGTTGCTCTGAGCAGGACCAAGGGATTGATCCTCCTCCTCTATTTTGGTTGGTGATGTGAGATGCTGGAAGATGCCCCTGACTGGTTCATTTCTATAGAAAAAGAAAACAATATAAATGGCAAATCAAATCTCCAAGAAGTTTTAAAAAATTAGTTTAGAGAGCTCTGCAGTCCACTTTAGAGGTGCAGGCACAAAACGAGGAAGCTCAGGCCCATAGGAATGCCACGCTCAGTGTCCTGAGGCCATCACCCCCTCCTCCAGATTTCCAGGGCTTAGAGCCTAATGGAGAAATGAACAAGCATTAAGAAAACTCCTTGAGTCTTAGAGTCTTCAGTTCAATTCAGTCGCTCAGTCGTGTCCGACTCTTTGCGACCCCATGGAATGTAGCACACCAGGCCTCCCTGTCCATCACCAACTCCCGGAGTTCACTCAGATTCACATCCATCGAGTCAGTGATGCCATCCAGCCATCTCATCTTCTGTTGTCCCCTTCTCCTCTTGCCTTCAATCTTTCCCTGCATCAGGTATTTTCAACTGGCTAGTTTGAGTCTGGGTAAATGAAAAATGACCCAAGTGCCAGTGGGTGCATCCTTAGAAGAGTCCACCATGCCCAGCACCTTCCAAACAAGCTCCAGCGACTACTATCTCTAAGCATCAATAAAGCAAGGATGACTAGGAGTCCATCAACTCCCCGCCCTCAGCTTTTGGGGTTGCTGCCCCCTGTCTATTCTCCTTCCTAGCCCAGTGTCCCAGCGATTTATCTACACAGGATTTATCCACTTTGTCACCTTCCATTCATCTCTTCAGCCCACTCCAATCTAGCTTCTGTCCTCACCATTCACTCCATCAAAACGCTCTTGCCAAAGTCACCTCAACTTCCTGATTGTGAAATGTTGATGTTGTGGTCATTTGTTGTCCTTGGACACTATGTAACCACCCCCACCCTCCTTTTGGAACAGTTTCTACTTTTGGCTTTTGAGACATGAGGCTGGTTGTACTGGGTTTCCTAGGTGACGCTGGTAGGAAAGAACCCTTCTGCCAGTGCAGCAGACCTGAGCTGTGGGTTCGATCCCTGGGTAGGGAAGACCTCTTGGAGGAGGGTTGGCAGCCCACTCCAGTATTCTTGCCTGAAGAATCCCACGGACAGAGGAGCTTGGCAGGCTATAGTTCATAGGGTCACAAAGAGTTGGACATGACTGAAGCGACTTAGCATGCATTCATGCTCGTTGTCATATATTTCCTTTTGTATAAAACTATGGTCTTCTGCCTTTTTCTCTAAGGGAATGATTTGTATTGGTTCTTTCAATGTTCTTGATACTAATCTTTGGTCAGTTATATGGACAGCTAATATTTTCTCCTAACTTGTAACTGTTATTTTCACTTTTTAAAAACTACTCAAATATTGATTTTTAAAAATATATTGGTTTCTAAAAGCTTTTAATTCCCCTCTGTTTTTAACACACTCAAATCTGTCACCTCTTTTATATTTGCTTCTCGTGTCTTGTTTAAGACCTTTTCCCCCTAACCCAACCCAAGATCCACCTGTATTCTCCTCTAGATTTTTGACATTTGATTTCTTTATTCAACTTGAGTTGATTTTCAAAATATGATGTGAGGTAGGGATCCAGTCTCATAATTTTTATAATGACACTTTTTTTTTCTAACTCATCTCATTAAATACCCCTTTCTTTAGCCAGTGATTTGAAATGCTATGCCTATCATAAACCAAAATTCCATGCATCTATTTCTGGGAGTTTGGGGAATTGGTCAATCGTTGTGACAACCTCACATAGTATTAATTACTATAATTTTGTACAGTAATGAGCCTTGATACCTGGTAGGAAAAGTACCCACTCTGTGCTCTTCTCTTTAGAAGGGTACTTACTGGCTATTCTTGGTCCCCTACTTTACTATATAATCATCTTGTCAAGTTCTATGAAAAGCTCTGTTTGGATGTTGTCTAGAATTGCATTGGCTATAGTCAGTATAGATCAATATGGGAAAAATGATATTTTAATGATATAAAATCTTTCTTTCCTTTATTAGAGCTCCTTTACCTGGTGGCTCAGAGGTTAAAGCGTCTGCCTGGAATGCAGGAGACCTGGGTTCAATCCCTGGGTCAGGAAGATCCCCTGGAGAAGTAAATGGCAACCCACTCCAGTATTCTTGCCTGCAGAATCCCATGGAGGGAGGAGCCTGGTAGGCTACAGTCCATGGGGTAGCAAAGAGTCAGACACAACTGACTGACTTCACTTTCACTTTACTTATACTTAGCAAAGGTCTGTAATTTTAACCTGTATGTCTTAGACATTTAAAATTTTTTAATAAAAATAAACTTATTTTTATTTATAAATTCAGTTGCCATTTCTGATACTATTATAAATGATATTTTCTCCTTAACTTTTTTGGGGTTTCTTTTGCTGCTGGTATGTGGAATATAACATTTCTGTATATTAATTTTATATCAGCCAACTTCTAAACTCCCCAATGTCTAAGGTTTTCTATGTAAACAATCATATCATCTGAAAATAATAACAATTTCTCCTTCCTTTCCAATGCTTATATAGCTCTAGTTTCTTTTTCTTCTTTTATTGCACTATCTTGGACAATGTATAATGGGACATTTTGTTATGATTTCACATTTGAATGACAATTTGGCTGTACATAAAAGTCTATATTCTAAGTTCTTTTTCTTTTGTACTTTGAAAATATCACCCTATTGTCTTCTTTTATCTGGTGTTGCTGTTGAAAATCCTGAAATCCCTATGACTCTGGTTCTTTGTATGTGATTGCGTCTTTCTCTGGAAATTTTCAGAACTTTATCTTTTTTGTTCTTAAATTTCACTGTAAGTGTGTAGATTTGATTTTTTCCCCCTTATCTTTCCGTTTTGGCAGTCTAATAAGACCTTTTCAATCTGGGACTATTCATCCATTGTTTTTAATCTGAGAGATTTTATCTTCGCATTTTCTTCAAATATATCCTCTGCTAAATTTTTCTTTTTTTGGTGTGACTTCTATTACTCAGATGTTAGTACTTTAGCTTCTTTCTCCCTTGGGTTTTAGCTTTTTAAAAAGCATTTTCTTTGTACTTTTCTTATTTTATTTTTCTGGGCAGATATATCAAACTGCTTCTCAATTCATCTTCAGCTGTATTTAGTATTTATCCCTTGCACTGCTCTTTAACTAATACATTTCAAGATCTAATATTTCTGTTTGGTCACTTTATATATTTTCTTGTTCTTGTTTCACTTTGCTTGTAATGTTCTCTATTTTTTTTAGTATGCTTATGAGGCTGAATTTTAAAATTGGACTCTGTTCTAGTAAGTTCGCTCCTTACGGAAACTGGAGTAATCTGTAACAGAGTTTGTTGTCTTTTTTTAAAAGCATGTGCTTCTCAAATGTCTTATTATTTTGCCTGTGAGCTCATTTCCCTCTGGTGGAAATCTGCTACTCTGCCCTGCAGTGCATCTGGAGGAAGGCCAGCCCAAGGAGCCCATGTGACTTCAGGGCTGGGGGGTGGGGATGCTCTGTCACTGGAGAGGCTCCAGAAGATCATATATATCCCTCACCCTTCACTCCATCAGATTCCCCCCGAGGTCCGAGCTCACCTTCCCCGCTCCAGAGAGAAGCAGCATTAGGAGGAGCCCCTCCTCCACCCCATCCCACTTAGTATGATCTCAAGGCAGTCTGCAAGGAGAGTGGTGGGAGCGACTGATGAGGTCAGGTGGCCCACACCTGTTTTGCTTGGCTTCCCATGGGCGCAGGGCTCTCTGCTGCTCTGATGTTAGGCCACCTACACCTGAACTCTGCATGGCCACAGGTGTGGGGTGTGAACGCAGGTGTGGATCAGGCCCTGTTTGTCCCAAGGCAATGGTAGCAGGAGCTGGGACAAGCTAGAGCAGGGCTCCCAGAGTCCCCTTCATTCTGTGTTCTCCCACAGCTGTGCTCAGCCACCTCCTGTTCCAGTCAAACCACAGCCTCATGCACATCAACTTGAAACCCATCTAATCTCCATCTCAACAGTTTCCCACTGTTGTTCCACAGGGGTGATTTTGCCACAAGGAGCCAGTGGTCTTGCTAGTTAAGCACCAGAACCCACCCCAGGCTTCAAAGGTGACAGGTCCCAAGTAGAACCCTTGACCTCCCCACTGTCCAAGAACTTCTGCCCCTGCCTCCTGTCCTCATGCAGATAAATAAGACCTCCAGGCACTTGGTTGCTGCTGCTGCTGCTAAGTCGCTTTAGTCATGTCCGACTCTGTGAGATCCCATAGACGGTAGCCCACTAGGCTCCCCCATCCATGGGATTCTCCAGGCAAGAATACTGGAGTGGGTTGCCATTTCCTTCTCCAATGCATGAAAGTGAAAAGTGAAAGCGAAGTTGCTCAGTCGTGTCCGACTCCTAGCGACCCCATGGACTGCAGCGCACCAGGCTCCTCCGTCCACGGGATTTCCCAGACAAGAGTACTGGAGTGGGGTGCCACTGCCTTCTCCCAGGCACTTGGTTGGCCACCTCAAATGGAAAGCCTGCCTTGCCTGGTCCCTCTTCTTCTCCCCCTGCATCCAATTCACTGGCAAGTCTGATAGCTTCCGCCTCCAAAATGTCCCATCATGGGGCCCATCGTTGCCTCCGCACCTGAGGCTTCATCCCCCTTTCCCTGGCTGCTCCAAGTTTCCTGACTTCAGTCTTTGCTTCCCCCTTGTCTCTTCCAACGATGCTCATAAGGTGGCCAGCCTGATCTTTTAATCCACAGGCCCAGCCCTGTTGTTCCCTTCTCAGCTCTTGTATATGTATGCCTTCAAGGCACTGGGGGCTGCAGGGCCAGGCGCGGTCCTGGCCACATCCCCTGCTACCCATCACGTGGCTCTCACGTGATGAGAGCCCTGTCCACCCCCCAACCACCACAAGGACCAGGTGCAGTCATTTCATATCCCTGGGGGACATGTCCCTGCTCCATAATCGGTGTAGAGGGAACCGCACATGCTGGGAGCCTTGGCCTCCAGCTTCCAGATGGAAGGAGCCAACAGAGGCACAGGCCTGGGGGGCTCGTAGAGACAGGGCATCATGCTCTCTCTGTGGCATTGCCCTGGAAACGGCATCTTATCTTTCCAACTCAGTTTCACCATACAGTCTCTCCTGCTCAGCATTTCTGATGGGTTACTGGCTCTGGTGACCCTTACCTCTTCCCACTGCCTCTGCAGTCCTGGGGTTTGAGGTGGTGTCTTATCGTCTGTGTGTGTGTGTGTGTGTGTGTGTTTAGTAGACTTCATTGTTAGAGCTATTCTAGGGGCACAGCAAAACTGAGCAGAAGGTACAGAGATTTCCTATATAGCTCTTGCTTTCTGTCCCTACACACAGCCTCCCCTATTACGAACACTCAGCACCAATGTGGGGTGTTTGTTAAAATCAGTGAAACCTTCACTGACTCAGGAGGACCGAGATAGAGGAAAGAGAGGCCAGCGTGCAGAGGCTGCGGGAAGACAAGGGAAGGAAACCTAGCAAAGCAGACAGCAGATTCAGAGCAAGCACATTCCTGTTGTCACCTCTGCTTCTGGCCTTCGAGGAGAGGACTCCCTCAGGGCACTTCTCCCATGGGTGAGCAAGGGCACTATGCTTAGGAACCTTGCCCCCTTCCCTCCCCTCAAATAGGGGTTAATTTCCACATTGCACTGTTAATTCTCACATTATTTTTAGTTCCATAGCACTGAAAGAAGCTTGACACGCTCTGCATTTTTGCAAGGTATCCGTGATCCTTCGAAAGTAAAATTAAAGGATATAATTAGCTCATTTAATAGAGAATTGTACCAGGCTCACCGTCACCTAATGGCCCGCTCCCCTCCCCTGATGCACAGTTATTAATGGGTGTTACTGCTAACAGCCCGCCCCTTTGATGAAGACTCTCCCCACCAGCCTCGTCTCTTTGTGTCCCCAGATGAGGTCATTCCACTTCAAGGTTTCCACCTCCTCACACACTTCCACATGGTTTAAAACAGGATCCCGAGAAGGATGTGGCTTATTTTTCAGGTGGAGACGTACAGAGTAATGACCCAGGAAACACAGGATGGGGGGCAGGAAAGTGTGGGCAGCAGAGGGAAGGGCCCCCCTGGTTTGGAGCTGACCCTTCCCAATAAGAGAGTGGCCCCAGGTGGGGAGACAGGAGGAGCTGGACTCTGAACCAGCACGTGCAATTCTTCAGATGCACTGAGCCCTTTGGAGAGATATGTTGTTTGCCAGGCACACTGAGTTCTGTTCACAGCCCCCAGACAGGAGTCCTATTGACTTTATCAGGCAAGTGTTTCCTCTCTGCTTGGGGTACCCACCCGCCTTACTCTGTGCTCGTGTGGTAACCCAGGGGCCCGGTGACTGCAGAGAAGGCTGCTCTCCAGGTCCTCCTGGCTGGGGAGCCACGGGCTCCTGGACTACTGATTTCAACTCAGGATGAGAACCAAAGAGCTGAATGTGCCCCAAGTCTGTTGATGAACTGTTTTCCTATTATAACATTTCTTGTAAGTGCAAGGAAAATTCCATCTCTGCTAAAGGTCTGACAGAAGGCAGAACAAAATTATGTAATACATGATTCAGGTGATTTTCTGTAGTGGGACATCTTGGCTTGTTCCCAGCTCCAAACATTACTGAGTCTTTATAAACTCCTCCCTTCCACCCTTAACTTGAGTGTGAACTTGGGGATAGAGCTTTGGGGCATGTCACCCCAACTGAAGGGGAAAGTCAAGCACCTTTGGTTCTTGACTTTCTGCAGGAACTTGAACAAGAGACCTGCCCCAACTGTGGTCCAAGTGTTTCTGTGTGAAACTGAGAGATGTCTTCTTCTAGAAACAGGAGATGCTAGCAGATCCATGGACTGAGTGGAAACAAGGTGAGCATCCCGGGGACCCCGCTTGGGCACTGCTGAGGGGTGCCTCTCACAGGACATGTGCTTGTCCATTTTGAAAGGGTGAAATTTCTATTATTTTTATGCCACTGTGAAAAGATATAGAGGTGGGTTTGAACAACCGTTCAGAAAAAAATCAGTTTGTTCCCTGGAATGTGATCAGACAAAGATTAGAAAACAGAAGTTAAAAAAAAGTAAAAATTGGTCAGGAATCACAGTGTAAAATCAGGGAAAAGTGTTGGAAGGGCAGCCCAAGTCCCTTTCAGCTAGGCCCCCCAGGCCTGAGCCCCAGGCCCAGCACAGCTCCCCCTCCCTCCTCAACTAGCTGCCGTCTGGCTAAGGGGGCTCCCAGCTGCACACAGATGAGACCACCTCAGCTACTTGCCTCTGCTGTTTTCTAAAGTGTTCACCTGAGTGCTCAAAACAGAAACTTGGCAACTACATCTTGGGAGCAGGTTCTCCCCCCAAGTGACATTCTCACTCTGGACCAGCCCCACCTTGGCCCCAGGCCCCAGACACTTCCCAGTCAGCCAGTCACAAACACATCCTCCCCAGGTGCTATAGCTGCTGCTCTGGAAAACATGTGTGCACATCTCCTAAAATGCAAACGCAAGCAGGCTATAAATATATGTTCTGGTTTGTCTCTTTCGGGAGGCGCTGGTCTGGGTGCATCCGTCAACGCATCATTTAATCCTCTCAACAACTTTATTTTATGAGTGAGGAAATCAAGACTCTGATAGATTAGGTGGACTTAATTTACCCTAAATTTACCTCTTAAAGATGATCCCAAGAGGCCCAGGGCAGGAGGGGAGGGGTGAATTGGCTGATTGACAGTACCTGCCGCTAGAGCAGCCAGATTTAGCAAATAGAAAAGCAGGAAGCCCAGTTACATTTGAATTTTTTAAAAGTAATTTTTAGTATAACTATTTGTATAAGTGTGTCCCAAATATTACACAGGACATATTTACATTAAAAACTTACTCATTGTTTATCTGAAATTCAAACTCAACTAGGCATCCTGTATTTTATCTCTGATCTACTTACACCACATGTTCAGTCACTCAGTCATGTCCGACTCTTTGCAGCCCCGTGCACTGTAGCCGGCCAGGCTCCTCTGTCCATGGGATTCTCCAGGCAAGAGTACCTGGAGTGGGTTGCCACTCCCTTCTTCAGGGGATTTTCCCAATTCAGGGATCTAACCCACACCTCCTGCATCTCCTGCATTGACAGGCGTATCGTTTACCACTAGAACTACCTGGGAAGCCCAACTTTCCCCATCCTCCCCACTAAATTCCAAAGACACATTTTTGGTGATGGGGAGGAGTTAACCCTTGCTAGGTACTAAACTCTACACCCTCGTGGCTCAGATGGTAAGAATCTGTCTGCAATACAGGAGACCTGGGCTCGGGAAGATCCCCTGGAGAAGGGAATGGCTACCCACTCCAGTATTCTTGCCTAGAGAATCCCATAGACAGAGGAGCCTGGTGGGCTATAGTCCACGGGATTGCAAAGAGTCAGACACGATTGAATGACTAACACACACACACAAACTCTACACAGGCAAGACAATTATATTTGAATAGTCTGGCCAACATTTTTTGACAGAGAGGGAGAAAAAGCAACCTCTCTATCCAGACAAGGCTGGCCGGACAAGACTGGGCTGAAGCAGGACCGGTTTTGCCATGTCCAAACATCTACTACATGTGATTCTTTGGAGCATTTTTATGTCTTGTCTTTTTTTTTTTTTTGGCATGTTAGCAGCCAGTGCCTAGTTGACTTGGACTTTCTGAACTTAATGCACCTTAACAGATAAACCATTTTAAGCACTCTAAGCTGAAAAAGCAAAATATGTAAGGATACTGGGTATTTCAAAGGGGCATGTAGACACATGTTCAAGAGCCCTAAGAACTATGTAAATACTAAAACAGCTCAACAAGGGGCTTCCCTAGTGGTCCAGTGGTTAAGAGTCCGCCTTGCCATGCTGGGACATGGCTTTGATCCCTGGTCCAGGAAGATCCCACGTGCCCCAGGGCAACTAAGCTTGTGTGCCACAGCCACTGAAGACTGCGGGCCTAGAGCCCACTCTATGCAGCAAGAGAAGCTACTGCAATGACAAGCCCGTGCACCGCAACTAGAGAAAGCGGCAACGAAGACCAGGCACTGCCAATGAACAAAGAAAAGAATTCAGCATGAGCAAAGCAAGGGTGACCGCAGTGAACGAGGAAGCTACGAGAATGGCTGGCCAGCCTCAGCTGGCGGAGAACCCTGAGCCTGTCTGGGAGCATGGGTCGGATGGCCACCTGAACCTCACCAGCCCGGTCCAGGGCCAAGCCCTGGGGCTTCCTCCTCAGCCAGGTTCTACAAGGGTGCTGGACCGGGATGTGAACCGTTCTCTTCATTCTGCACCTTCGCTGAAACAAAACCCATGCAACCAGCTTCAGAGATGATGAAATGGGAAAAGCTCTCACCACTGCCAGAGGAGGGGTTCCTGGCTTGCACTCAAAACCCCTATTACAAAATCAAACCATTACAGAATCACAGGGAAGAAGCCAGGAGATTTCCCTCCACCATCTGCTAATTTATAGGGTTACTGGTGTCAGCAATTTAGGAGAAGTTAAATTATATCACAGCCCCACACAGAACTCTGCCGTGGAAGCTCAGAAATGTAATCACAAATTTTAATTGAGAAAAATTGCTCTGGATCAAATTCCTTGTGTGTGTGTATGTGTGTTTAAGAATCAGATTAAATTATGTGTGTTGAGGGTGGGGGAGGGAGTGGCAATATGAGTTTTAAATTAGTTGTGATAAAATCGAGGTATGATTGTAAACCAATTTGTGTATTGTGTATTGTGAGCAATTACTGGGAGCAGACGGTTTGTCTGGGTTGTTCCCGCTGAACACAGGAAAATATCAGCTTTTGGTCACGGAGGTTCATTTCTCAGTGAAGGGAAGGCAATGGATAGAGGGACGAATACCCCCCAGATTAGAAAAGACCCATATTTGAGTCCTAAAGTTCAGAAGAGGGTGACTGATAGCCTTTCCCCAACCCACCATCCAGACCCACCCCCACGGACAGGAATCTTTCCCACACAGTTGATCATCTCCACACTTCCTTGTCCCCAGGTAACACCTTCAGTCTCTACACTGACCCACCTGCCAGTGGGGTGGTCCATGATGAGATGGTTGGATGGCATCACCGACTCAATGAACCTGAGTTCGAGCAAACCCCAGGAGAAGGTAAAGGACAGGGAAGCCTGGAATGCTGCAGTCCGTGGGGTTGCAAAGAGTCGGACACGGCTTAGTGACTCAACAACAACACCGCAACGGTAACGGCCGGGGGGGCGGGGTCCTGGGTAATCCACGGCTCCCTTCAGCTCACACGGGCCGATTTTTCCCCTCTGCCTCCCACGTGCAGACATTTCCACCTCCTTCCCAATCAGACATCTCTAAGGCGATCAGAAGACTCCTCGTCAGGACACCCCACTGGTTGGTGGGGCTGTGAGGGTCCCCAGGCCCTCCCTCCAAGCCCCACGGTCCCATCTCCAGCCCCCAGAGCCCATGTGTCCTCTGGGCTCCAGTCCTGCGGTGCAGGGCAGACAGCCCTGCCACCTGCTGGGAGGGGGGCTTCTGTCCAGAGTGATTCCTGCCTCTCCTCCTCCCAACTACCCCCTTTCATTCTGCCCCCTCCCACCCTTTCCCTGCATTTCGTGGTCTCAGGGCCAAGGCCAAGTGCGTGTGCACACGTGTGTGCTCGTCGGCGGGTGAAGCTGTGTGCATTTGCTTATTTATTTAAGGAAGCAGAGGAAGTTGAGGTGTTGCCGGTCCTTACCATTTCATCTTGATTTAGTCACTTTTATATGGCTCGCAAGGCACATGCAGATTTCTGTTTCTTTATTTGTTCATTAAAACTTCAATAAAAATGTTATAAAAATGTCTTATTTTGGTAGTTAATTGCCATTTCCATCTTAATATGCACGCAGTGTCTTCTCTCCTCCGAGATTCCCCGAGCCTCTCTAAATAATATAGCTGCCACAGACGACTGTTCCCAGCCTCTGCAGATCGACTCCGTCATCAGAGCCCCGGAGTGGGGCTGACACATCGGCCCCTTCCCCAGGACCTGCTCCATCACCCGCTGGCTCACCCATCTGGGCTGCGGCTACCAGTCCCCATCCTCCACATGGGGGTCTTTCAGCTCAAGGTGGAGCCGCCTAGGGAGCCTTCTTGGGTTCTCAGATATTCTCTCACCTTTGGGAAAATGCACCGCACCCTCTGCATTTTTCTGAAGCCAGAATTGTCAGCTCATCACCAGTTTAAACGACGCACTCCAGGACTTGGCCAAGATCCCCAGCCCTGAGTCCGATGAGGACAGTGGGGAAGACAGCGTCTCCAAGAGCCAAACAGGCCCCATGCTCCCCATACGGGGAGAGGAGGATGGCTGCCAGGGGACAGGGAGGGGTGGGCGTGGGCAGCACCTGCACTGGACCCAGAGCTGGGCTGCAGGGATGGTGCCAGGCTGCGGGCGAACACGCCAACGCCAGCTGGATTTTTGAGAGGGGAACGGGAGCCTTGGATGTTCTGCGTGCAGAGGTGCCCAGAGGCCACTTTTCCAGGCTTGAAATACCTGATACGGCTGGAGTAAGAGCGTCAGGCTGCCAGGCGATGCTCCTGGGACTGAGCCAGCTGCTGGCATCACATCCCCTGACATGAAGACAAGGAGACTTGGGCGAACACGCCAACGCCAGCTGGATTTTTGAGAGGGGAACGGGAGCCTTGGATGTTCTGCGTGCAGAGGTGCCCAGAGGCCACTTTTCCAGGCTTGAAATACCTGATACGGCTGGAGTAAGAGCGTCAGGCTGCCAGGTGATGCTCCTGGGACTGAGCCAGCTGCTGGCATCACATCCCCCGACATGAAGACAAGGAGACTCTGAGAAGCTCTGTCACCTGCCCAAGGCCACTGAGCTGGTGTTGGTGGCCCCAGCATATAAGGGTGCGCGTGTGCGTGTGCGTGTGCGTGTGCGTGTGCGTGTGCGTGTGTGTGTGTGTGCTCAGTCGTGTCTGTCTCTTTGCAGCCCTGTAGACTGTAGCCAGCCAGGCTCCTCTGTCCATGGAATTTTCCAGCAATTCTGGAGTGGAGTGCTATTCCCTTCTCCAAGGGATCTTCTCAACCCGAGGATCAAATCTGCATCCCTTATGTCTCCTGAACTGGCAGGTGGATTATTTACCACTAGTGTCACCTGGGAAGCCCGCAGTGTATGGAATCGAGGCTGAACGTCCCTTTCATGTCCCACTAGCTCAGAGGAGTTAATGCACAAGCATCAGAGAACCCTCAAGGCCTGCCTGTGGGCGTGGAAACGCTTCTACCCTCAGACCTCACAGAGCACAGGGGCTCCGCTAGAGAGGACCACGCACCACAGATATCCACAGGGCAGAGTCTCGTCTGCACGCACAGTAGATTGAGAACTGAGAGTGAGTAAAAACGCAGAGGGGTAAAGTTCATCCAGACTGTGGGGTGAACGGCAGAGACAAGAAATTAGCTTTCAGCAGCTCCTCCCTCCAAGGAGACTTCTTGTCCTTCTGAGAGTTACCAATGGTCCTGCGGCCCACAGAAGGGTGAGGGGCACTTGGTTTGATGCACTGAGAATCGAGGGACTCATGAAAGGCAGAGACTCCCGGGATACTCGAGGGTGTGCAAGGATTCCTGTGATGTGCAGAAGGACACAGTCTGTCCTCGGCAAGGGGATGTGCGAAGTGACCTCAGCCAGGCTCCTCAGGACTGGTGCCTCTGGAAGGTTGACCCTACCAACTGCCCCAACACTTATATTCTAGGCTCTTCTGTCAGCTACCTTTCTGGGCTCTCCTGGAAGCCCCACAGGAGTCTCGAACCCAATGTGTTCAGACTAGGGCTCCATCTCCCCTGTTCCTGCCCAGGCTCCCTCAGGGGTCCCCATAAATAGCACCCCACTCACCCAATGGCCCAAGCCAAAACCCTGGGCGTCTTGATGGTCTCAGGGTGATCTCAGAGCCCCTGGCCCTGGCCCCCCACTCTCTTCAGCCGGTGCCCACCCAGCCACCTGGATCCACTTTCAAAAGGTCATCAGGCCCCAGCACAGTGGCTCCCAGAGCCCCAAAACCCCCACAGACCTCCCCGGCACCCTCTCTTTTTGGCTGCTCTGTACACCAACTCAGCCTCAGCCCTGGCCATTGCCACTGCCCTAGGGCACACTTCCAGCAGGCTTCACACAGCTGCTCCTCCTCCAGGCCCCAGCTCAGACACCACAGCCTCAGAAAGCCCGTCCCCTAGGAAGCGGCCCCAGCCCCTCAACCAGCCTTGGGACAGCATGTGGTCTCTGGGGTCTTTCATTTGTTTGTTTAAATGGCCCCATGTCTAGAGGTGGGCTCTAGGAGAGCAGGGATGGTCTTCTCTGCTCCATGCCATGCCTGGGGCAGGTCTGGCACAAAATCAGCACCCATTACCTATGGGCTGATGAGAGGAATAAGTCCCAGCTCTCCAGATCCTGTCTGGGCAGCTGTTGACCCAAAACTCAGAATGGCTGCCCAGACTGAGGCACAGACACTCCCTGTAATAGGCCAGGATGGCTGGACTGTGCCGAGCTGGAGTGAGGACCTGGGGAGGTCTGGAGGGCCAGGAACAGAAGCAGGATTATAAACAGAAAATAAGAGAACACAAGATCCCATCAGTCCTGGCTGTATTCAGCAGACCTGGAGGGTGGGGAGGCTGGTTTCTTGATCTTTGCTGAGCCCAGATGAAGCCCATCTACCCCGAATGCATAAATTTCTGCTCTGGACACACAGTGTTTATGGGGAAAAAAAAAATCTTAGCTCCGTGTTCTTTTTAACTCCTTGTAAAGAATTACTTTGGTTTTTTTCCAGTTTCATTCTCTGCCAAACAAAATACTCACTCCAACAGTACCGAAAGGAACAACTGTAACTATGGGGAAAATACAGCACCCTCTCCGACGTTAAGGAAGACAACAAACTCTTAACTGAAAATCCACTGAGAAAAAATAAAACAGGAAGCTGCCTGGGCATCAAAAGTCGCAAAACAAACCCGTTAAAGAATAAAACTCATTAAATGCCTGTGATAACACTTTATTTTAATGGTACATTTAATTCATACTTAATTCCAATGGTGCTCCTGCAGCGACCCCCGTGCTCCCACGTGGAAGACAGATAAATGGATTCCAGCAAGCGGTGAGACAATGAGGGCCTGCCAAAGCCAGCGCCCGGCAGGTGAAAAATGTTGTAACAGAATATATTTCTTATACATGAATCACCCGCACATTTGATAACACCTTCTGAAAAAAATAAAACTGAGGGGATATGTCTTCCTCACACTGACAATGTAGATTAAACAGTTTTGCCCCATATTCTATCCTTAGAGCTGCTATCTGATTTAGAGCTCAGGAAACCCTCTGGGTAAGGAGGGCATGATCAGAACCCAGCAGAGGCCACAGGGATGGAGGGGCAGCTGCCTCACCTCCAGGTGGCCCATAGCCATGGAGACAGGTCCTCTTCTGGGTACCGCCCCTCGCACCAAAGAAGCCGTCAGCCTCAACCGCAGAAGTTGTGGCACGGCAAAGCCCTGATCAGGACCCATCAGGCAAGAAGGACAGCACTCAGAGACCCTCCCGCCCGCCATGGCATACACAAGAGGGGCTCGCCAGAGCCGCCAGCTGGTTCGCACTGCAGAGGATCCGCCTGCAACTGGGGATCCCGGTGCTGAAAGCAGCACCTTGGAGAGCAAGGTGTGAGTCTGCAGAGCAACAGAGCTAGAGCGAAGCCTCCCAGACGCTGGCAGAACGAACTAGAAGGCTGACGGAGGCAACCGCAGGACCAGCCTGCAGCCCAGGCAGAAACCAGGCACTGTGCTGCCTTCCCGGCAGGCGGGCCAGCCCCTCTCGGGCACCATCATCGGCAAAGCCGACACTCCACACGTGTGAGACCCACAGCACGACCGGCCACTGGCACCACGCGTTGGGGCTCTATCTTCCCCAAGCTTATTTTTTTCTTTAAAGTATTTAATTTTAAAGGAATGGGTGGGCTCCAGCAGCTTACGCCTGTTCAGGAGGTGAGCTGTTATTTTACGGTATGTTGTGCCCGTGCCACAAGGCAATCTATCAATGTCGGTGTCCCCAGAGCCTGAGAGATCAAAGCGTCACGAACGGAGTGCCACTCTCCAGCTCCCACCGCCTGCCAGTGTGCAGGCCGGCCTCCCAGCACCCAGTGCTTTATTGATGCCTCTACCGCGCACAGTTGATGCTGGCCTGCTTCACCGCTGGCCCAGCACCCACTCCATTAGGGGGGACAAGTGCGCACCAGCACATGGAGGAGACGTACCCGGAGCTGGGAGGCTTCTGTCTCAGGTACTGGTGTGGCCAGCCGTCCACACTGGTCCTCTCGAGTGGGTGTCCCTTCCTCACCTCCTCATCCTGCCCTTCCTCCTCTTCTCGCCCCTGAGCCACTCCTCCTCCTCCAGTGCCCGGATCTTTGCCCACTGCCTGATTCTTGTTCAAAATGCTAATTACGTTCGCCAGATCCATGTGTTCATCGCCTACCGTCACTGATGACCACATGTGAGCCCTGGGTGGCGGGTGCCAGGAGGGAGAGAGAGGAGGAGATGGTAAACAGACGGGAGCCCTTCTCTGGCTGGGAGCTCAGGTGGGGTAAGATGCACTCGAGGGAACAGCTGGAAACTGTCCCTCCAGCAGCCCTGCCCAGGACCCTGAGGAGGAGAGGACGCAGGCGCCGGACCCCTGTGGGGAGCAGCAGAGGTGGGCGGGAAGGGGTGGTGGGCGCCGAGGCAGACAAACCCTTTAGCTATCGTGCTGGGAGAGGGCACTGAGGAGGCTGCCGAGATGGGCATTCTCTGCCTCTGTGGCTGGGGCACTCTGGACACCTCTGCGTACATGCAGGGAGGGGAGTTAACTCCAGCCTGAGAGAAACAGCAGGGCAGGAGCACAGACTCCTGAAATCCTCACAGGGGGTTCTCAGCACATGGGAAGATGAGTTGCAATGTGATCTGCATTTGTTTCCTACTCAGGAGAAGGGAGGTGCGGGGACAAACGTTCTCACGGATACAATTCTCCAGCACGCGTGGACAGCCTCTCCTTCCAGGTTTTCGCAGGTTCTCTTTCAGGGTAACTTTCCTTCTTTCCGCACCCATGCCTACCTGTTTTCTGAACCGATCAGGCTCACGTGAAGCAGAGTGAGCACAAGGCTAGAAGGATCATCTCCCTCTCAGCCTGGGTGTCAGCAACCCTGCAGAATCTGGTATGAGGACCAGGCAGCCAGCAAACTTTGGCCTAGTCAGCTCTGCTCCGCAGCCCCCTTCCCCAGAGGGCAGGGGCTCAGAGGGTGGCCCACTCCTTGGGCGTCTGGCACACGCCGGCGCCAACACTTGACTGACAGTCACTCGTCCTGCAAGCCCTCCATGCCCAAACGCCAGATGGGTACTTTGGGGGCACAGCTGATGTCACGGTAGCGAGTGTTCGAAACTGGTTCACACGCAGCACGTCCACTGCCGTGATGGGGCTTCATTCTGTCCCAGGCAGTGGCTGTGGCCGCCACTGCTGACACTCCCGAGCCCTGTCCCCTCCTGAGAGCCTTGGGCCAAAGCCTCATGTGCTCTCCTGTGTTCCAGCCCAGGGGGCTTCCTCTGCAGCTCTGGGTGACAGTGTCTGACCCCAAAGGACACAAAACATGTGAATGAGCGTCTAAGTCTCTGTCTCCTGGCCTCGTTCCCCTCCTCCCCCCACTTCCCCGCCCACAGGAGGCCCGCACAATGGGAGGCCACACACTGTTAGAGGAAGTGGTCTTGGGCATCAACAAGTGGGCCCTCTAGGACCGAATGATGTTCCCTTCACTCGGATGAAGTCTGGGTCCCACCACAAGGGAAGGCTCTTGATCCAGGGGAGACACATCCAGGGCCTGCCTAGGCAGCAAGGGTTTGGGGGGCACCAGAGGCCGAGTCCCTTTCCTGGTGCCCCCTACTCCTAGGTCACGTGAGATGCTCAACCCCTCAATGTGTCTCGTCAGGAGGAGAGCCTGGAGGGTTTAAGAGGGAAGAAGCATCAAAGATGGCGTTTGTATGTCCAAGGGAATCTTCTAGACAGCCTCCCCACAACATCAAAGTTTGGGCAGTCACTGCCACGCGGTGCCCCCTAGTTCCCCTGGAACAGCAGAACCCCTTGCTGGTGCCTCACATCCTGCTTATGGTGCTGGTGTGCCGGTGATCAAATCATGGAATAGGCTCAGCACCCTCATAAAAAAGCTCCAGGACACCCCTGCCCCTCCGTCACACGAGCAGGGTGTCCCGGGAGAGAAGCCCTCCCCCCGACGGTGCCAGCTTCCTGGTCTTAGACCCTGAGCAGTGTCTGCTGTCGATAGCTCCCCGTGGGTGATATTTTGTCTTCCCACCCGAACAGGAAGCTGACCTACATCAGCGTGAGTCTGTTCCTACATCTTCTTCCAGTCAGAGTGTGGGACGTGAGAGTTCATTAGTGATGCAGAGACTCAGGGTGGAGAAGGTGGTGGGTGTCGGCTACAGGGGTGGAGCTCGAGGGCTAAAGAAGACTGAGGGGCAGCAGGGCCCGGAGCCGCCCTGCCACAGTGCGATCCCAGCCCCCGGAGCAGGTGGGCCAGGCTTGCCCAGATTTTATTTCCAGGGGGGGAAGCTGAGCGCGGACTCTTGTTAGGCAGCTCAGAGGCTTGGTCTCCAAAGTTCAAAGGTTCCTGGTTTCCGGGAAGAGGACCACTGCAGGGCCTGAGCCCCATTTCTCCGTGTTATTTTTCAATTAGCTGGTACATCCAGCTGTACTCCCAGGTAAACACTACCTTGACTCACAGCCTTTCATGTTCTCCCTGCCGAGGTCCCCACACTCTCATAAGCAGCACCCTAAAAACCTAGCCAGCCCCCAACTTCCATGTGGAGAAAATACCCCCAAAGAGGAGGGGATTGGCCATGGGCCCTGCCTGCCTGCCCGCCCTGCCTGCTGAGGGTTCTTGGGAATACATCTGTGGAAGGAAATAGTTTGCCCAAAGCTCTGAGGGAGACAGCAAAGCCAGTGGCAACCTTGCATCTCTGCAGTCTGAGCTCTGAGTTTCTTCTCAGTTTCCATAAAATGGATCGGAAGGGGCAAAAGGATGCTTGTTTGCACAAGCCTTTGGGGCTAAGCAAATACTGCACTGGAGGCCTTGACAGCGCAGGGCTGGCCTGACGGTGCTCAGGCCATTCACAGCCTCAACAGGAGGCTCTGCAGCAGGGCTAATGTTCCCCAGGAAAGAGGCTCACAGAATGCCTGGAAGGGCGTGTGTGGGAGGAGGGGTCCTGCGGGCCCCCCCCTCCCTCCACAGGAACCAGCTCCTCTTGGCTGTTGTTCTGTGATGGGTTTTAAGCTCGCAGTGGGGCTGTCTCCTCCACACAAGGCAGGTCCTAGGGAGAGACAACACCCTGGAGACAGTGTGAGGGGCTTGGGGCAGGTGACAGTGATAAAGGGAGAGGGCCGGGGCTCCTGAATGGGATGGGGGAGACCACCTCCCCCGGAGCTGGGGCCCAGGGTGGAGGGTGTGGGTAGGGAGGAGCTGGTGTGCGGGGAGAGAGGGACGGGGGCGCTGTGTCCCAGCACAAAGTGCCAAGACCCTCTCCTTTGGAAAGGACTGGTTTCCATGCAGAAACAAGATTTTCTAACAGCCAGGAGTTAAGAAAACTCATTAAGCTAATTAGTTGCTGCGGAAGACTTAGGCCAGCAAATAAAAACTGGAAGGAAGGGCTTTTAAACATTTAATTTAAATTGCACTGAGCAATGAGAAAATGCCCTCGCTGGCGGCACCCAGGTAGGTGCAAGCGAGGGTTTGCACACACTGGCACACACATAGCCATTGTTTTTTTCACGTTTGTAAGATTTGGGGGTTTTCTTTCAACTATTTAGATGTGCCCTGCTTTAAGAACATTCCATTTGAAAACACATGAATTAAGTAAAGAATGATGGTTTGCATCAAGCACAAGCACTGTTTTTTTGGAAAAGACTTCTGGCAAGATTTCTTTACTGACTGAGCTTCCCCCAGTGCACTGAGAATATGATTTGATTTAAAGGAACTCTATTTACATACACATCCCAGAGTTCTTCCGCCTCCATCCTGGAGGGGCACCCGCCCCCTCAGCCCAGGGTTTCCTTCTCCGAAGAACTCCAGCCCCAGCTTCTTCGTCACTCCTGCCTGCCCCAGCTCCACCAGGCTCCCCTCCCCTGGTTCCCGTCTCAGGCCCCCACAGCTCTGCTGACCAGTGTCCCCCTCTCATTTCTCTGATTGCCACTTCCTCATCCAGCCAGGCCCCCAGCCCTCTGGTCCTCCCCCTGAGCCGTCAAACCAGCTCCATGCCATTGAGAGGTGCCTTGTGTTCCCAGAGGAACGTGACATCCCAGGGATGGGGACACAGCAACCCGCAGTCATTTGGTCAAGACAAGGTTTACCCAGGAGAGGGTGGAGGGAAATCGTTTCCCACACATCAGGTGACTCACGCTGCAACTTTGAGGTGGGGGGGTGAGGAGGGTATGGGAGGGATTCTGCCCCTGTCCCTGAGAAGCTGCTGCCCAGCTGGGGAAACAGAAAACACACACACACTCATACGTCTCTCTCCCTCACACACACACACAGTTGTCTCCCTATGGCTGGGCAAGTGGGTAAAGTGATCACAGGGTGGTGGCCAGGGGCTCTTGACTAAAAGACTAGAGCTTGGCGAGCTGTGTCCCCAGCCCCCAGGGATGTCTTGGAACACAGGGTGTCTCTCAATGGCACAAAGCTGCTTCGATGGTTCAGGGGGAGCTCCAGGGGGCTGGGGACCTCGTCTGGAGAGGAGGCAGCGATCAGAGAGAGTGAGGGGGACCCTTGGGGGGGGGGGGTTGGTACAGAGCTACTGCTCCCAGGACCTCACTCTTGCTCAAAAGAATCCTTTAAGCTGCTCCCGGTGAAACACCTGGTCCTGTGACAAAACTTGGCTTCTGGGGCATCACAGGGGTTACAGGCTCAGACTCTGCAGCCAGATGCCTGGGTTGGAACCCTGCCCCTGGCCCATACCAGCTGTGTGACCTCAGGCAAGTTACTTAGCCTTCCTGGGTCTTCATGTTCTCAGCTGCAACATGAGGTAATGGCTATGCATCCCTCACAGTGTGGATGAGAATTTAGTGCTTTACTCTGCGTAAACCCTTAGAACTGTATCCAGAAGACAGTGAGTACTCAATACCTGTAACAGCAGCTGTTAACAGCAGTTACTACACTGATTATTCCTGGACGTGGAGTCCAAATGCACCACAGGCCTCCCTCTCCCCGACACAGGGTGATCCTTTCTCAACAGGGCAGACACATCTTCTGCTTCTTTGCTCTCACAACCCCCCCCCCGGGGCCAGAAGCATGCCTTTCCTGGCTCAGTCTCCATCCCCCATAGTCCTGGTTGGAAAGGGTGCTCTGTCTCCACGTTTTATTTTGGGAGGAGAGAAAGATCAAGTTTCCATTCCTGACGCTGCCTTCCCAGCCGCGGCGGCACCAGCAAGCCAGTCAATGCTCTGGATGAAACAGGCAAGGAGGTGGAGGTGTGGGGGTGGCAGGGGGCCTGCCGAGACCAGCAGGACTGTCTCTTGGCCCAGCCTGGGGTGACTGGAGCTTACGAGATGGAAAGATGCCGGTGCTCAGGAGGCAGGAACACCCCCCTACCCCCAGTGCACACATAAAGCCAAGCGTTCAGCTGAATTCTTTTTCAAAACATTGTAAGAGAAGTAATAATCCACTGTGAACAAATTGGTTCAATTAAATTACCAGTGGCCTGCCTGGCCCAGCCTTCTGTGAGTTTGCTCAACCACCTCACCCCACTGAGGAGCAGAGAGCCAGGCCCCAGGGCAGGACAGGGAGCTGCCACACAGCAGAGAGGCTGGCCAGTGAGGACAGGTGTGGACTTCTGTCCTCTGCCCCATTTCTCAGCCGTCCCTCTGCCACAGGTCAGCCTGAGCGTGAAGACAATCATGTTGTCTGATCCTTTGCACATCTGCCTGCAAGTCCTTTCCCCGGTCCTGGGAGGCTCAGAGAGCACTCTTGAGAACACAGGACCCTGGCACTTCAAGCCCTCCTCTCCCTTGCCTGCCCCCCCAAACCTGGAGCCCAGGCACCCCCCTCCAGCCCCTCTCACCACCAGCCCCAGCTTCAGTGATGGTGAAACTCACGGTACTTTCCACCAGGTCGTTGGTCAAGTTTGGGGCCTCGTGTGTTGTCTTCCAAATAGTTTTACAGAAATTGCAGGGGGAGGAAATATCCCTGATCAAGCACAAAACATTCCCCTCCTTCTAAACGCTCATTTCCCTAAGCAGGCTATTCCTGTAGTGACGCTCCAGAACTTCACCACCTGGCTGCTTTTACCTGTGTGTGTACAGGGATGTACACAAATACAGGTGTGCGGGGACATACACACACAGGGGTACACAGGGATACACTCACAGGTACACAGGGACACACACAGGGGTATGCAGGGATACACTCACAGGTGCATGGGGACACACACAGGGGTACGCAGGGATACACTCGCAGGTGCACAGGGACACACACACAGAGACAGACATAAGTACACAGAGAAACACGGACACGTGTGCTCACACACACATGCACACACACATACGCAGGTACGCGCCAAATCACGGCCAGTTTCTGGGTCATGTCTGACTCTTTGTGACCCTATGCATTGCAGCCGGCCAGGCTTCCCTGTCCTCCACTATCTCCTGGAGTTTGCTCAAATCCATGTCCATTGAGTCAGTTATGCTATGTAACATCTCATTCTCTTAAGCTCCAATGAAATACCCTGTCATTGATAGTTTGGCCCATCAGAAAGAATGCCAGAAAATCCCAACCCAGGAAGTCAGTTTTCTTCTCAAAGATGTTGAGACTCAAGCTGAGATAATCTTGAGTACCCAGGTGGCGCAGTGGTAAAGAATCCTCCTGCCAAGGCAGGAGATGTAGGAGACCCAAGAAGCACGGGTTTGATTCCCTGGGTGGGGAAGATCCCCAGGAAAAGGGGATGGCAACCCACTCCAGTGTTCCTGCCTGGAGAATCCCACAGAGGAGCCTGGTGGGCTACTACCCGTGGGGCCGTGAAGAGTCAGACACGACTGAGCGACAGGCCACCATGCCCTGTGTCCCTGCACTGCACACAGACAGTGCCCAGCGACAGCCTCTCTGAGCGACGCGACATTCTCACCAAGGCCCTATCATGCCCATTTTATGGATAAGAAAGCTGAGACTCAGGGAAGCCCAACTGTGGCTTAAGAAACAGAGCTGGACTTGGAAGTCAGGTCTCTCCCCTTAGACTCAGGTCTTTTAACTGCTCCCGGAAGCTCCAAACTGGGCAGCAGTGGTGGGGGGAGGGGGGCATCCAGCTTCTGTGTGTCTGCATTGAGATGGGAGGGCTGTTGGTGTCACGTGGTTCCTCCATCTGTCCATCTGCTCTCAGTTCCCGGGGAAGCACCACAGGAGAAGCCCAAGGCCTCCCGGGGGTGCACGGCACAAGGGAGGCACTGGATGCCAACCTTCTCACCCTGAGCCATGCAAACTTACTCTCCAGAGCTCCCCACTGAACCCACGGCCGCTGCCTGGATGGACAGCAGCTACTGGGCAACAACTTGGAGATCTGAGGATGCTGGGCTGTGCTAATCTCCAGCACCCCTGAGGGAGACAGCAGGGTACTTCTCCATCAGACAGACTCAGGAGGCATAGTGCCAGGCCCACAGAAATGTTTTAATTTCTTTTACAACCAGAAGAAATAAATGCTTTTAGATTGAGGACAATGTTTCAACGTATATTAATATATTCATCTTATACCAACGCAGTCATAAAATATAATGCCGAATATTTTCATGATGGAAGGAGCCCGAGCAGGCAGGGGCAGCCAGTGTCCACGAGTCCTAACGTGGCGCTCGTGAGCACGTGGCTGGGAGGAGGCGTGCTGGGGTCCCACCTCCAGCCAGAGCCCTGGAGAGCATCACGTTCCCCCTTAGCAGCTCAGCTTCCGTCACCACCCAGTTCAGCGAAGACTGAACTCCCTCCCACAGACCCTGGGAAATGAGAATGGGGCCCGAGGGGGTTGTGTGGGTAGTGGGTGATGGTGTGGACGGCTCCCTTCCTGGACCATTGACACAGCGAGAGAAGCAGGTGTCGCATCCAAGGAGGAGATTTCACTTTGGTAATTCGTGGATGGGACATGGGCCTGCCTCAGACTATAATCTTTCTCCTAAGAACCGGTGGAAGAGATATTAAAATAATATGGCAGACAGTATTTAAGAAAACACCTCGTTTGACGAGGTGGGACCCAGCCTTTGGCCATCGTGCTGGCCTGGTTCTTGCCTTGGACGGGCACTTTTCACGCTTTGGGGACTGACAGCCTGGACGAAGCATCCCCAGAGGCCTGGTGCGGCGTGGGCAGCGGGGGCAGCCAGGGGAGGGGCCAGGTACCCCCCCACCAGCCCCTCCCTCTCCAGGCCGTGTTGCTGTGTTAATGCAGCTTTTTTACACAATTACCGCAAGTTTTTCAGAGCTGGGCCTAATAGATAACATTTGCTAATTACAACGTATTGATTCTTGCTGGAGGTAATACTGAGTGGGAGGAGGAGCCTGGATCCTCTCCCTCAGCAGCTCAGCGACCACTCACCCTTGCAGGGCGCTGGCCTCTGCTTCCTGCCCCAGGGGGACGGGCCCGGTCCAGGCTGCCAAGCCTAAGAAAGCGCTCTGGACTTGAGCTTTCCTGGCCCTGGGTCTGACTTCAAGAGCATCAAGGTCCAGGGATGGTGGGGTGTGGGGGGGGGATCTTCTTACTGGCCTCTATCCCAAGCTTACTTCTTCCCTCGTCCTTTGCACCTCCCGGCCCCCACCCTGCTGTGTGACAGCTCCCTCACCGCTTGTGGCCTGCAGCCCCTGGGGGTGAAGAGGGTTGAGCTGGCTGACCCCTGCTGAGCCACAGCCAGGACTACCGTGTCTTCTCCTGGCCTCGATGGGAGTATGGGTAGCGGGGGACTGAGATGAAGTTGAGACAGGCCTGAGCTCTAATGGGACTTTGTGCTTATCGTCCTAAATCCTCACGAGTCACTTAAAGGAGCTTCATGTTGCTCCATCTTTATTTATATACTTTTCTCAATTTTCCAGATTTTCCTCAAGAAGTATCAGTGACTTTTTAAAAGCAAACACCACTATCATTTTAATTGAAGAGACTCACATCCTTGCTTTTAGATAAATGAATAAAAACATGGCATGTGCGAGCAGGGGGTCCCCATCTGGGGTGGGGGATCAGGAGCTGGACATTGGCTCCATTGCTGCTCTGGGGATGCCCTCAGAGGCTGGGGTCACACACCTCAGACCCTCCAATCCCCCATTGAACTCTGGGGGTGCCCTCAGAGGCTGGAGTCACATGCTTCAGACCCTCCAATCCCCCATGGAACCCTGGGGGCAGCCTTGGAGGCTGGGGTCACATGCCTCAGACCCTCCAATCCCCCCTGGAACTCCGGGGGTGCCCTCAAGGGGCTGGGGTCACATGGCTCAGACCCTCCAATCCCTGACGGAACTCTTGCTTCCCTCTAAGATACACTTCCAGATCCAGCGTCAACCCCAGGATATTTCCTGATTTCAAGCCACCCAGAAGCCTCCTGGCTCCCAGTCAAAACCAGGCTTCCTACCCGCCTGAGAATTACAGAATGGGTCCTTGAGGCTTGAGCGTGGCCTCCCCCTTCTTCCTCTCGGTAAAGCTCCCCACTGGCCCATGTCCCCTGCCCTGTCCCTCTGCTTCCCTTCTCAAATTCGCCCCTCGCCCTCGGCCTGAGCCCCTCTGCCGTCTCGGCTCCCTCCACCGCTGCAGCTCTGCCCTTCTTCCCAGGACCCCACTGCCATCATTTCTGTCTTTCTCCCAAATCCTCAGCATCAGTAACCACCCCCGGCTCATTCCCCCCCACCCTAACAATTCTTAGCAACACCCTCCTCTCCCAGCGCCCCTCCACCAGCTGCCAAACCTATCTCCCGCACTCGGGGCAGATCTTAGAGCAGAAGAATTTAATTGCATGTCAAAATTAAATCTCTTTTGATGAAGAACAATTCAACGACGGCTCTGCCTAATCAAATTAACAAAGTCTTTTTTGATTTTCAATTATCTTCTTCACGGGCACACTTTATCCAAGGCTCCCGAGATGGCGCCGACAAGCTGTGCATTCACAATGAGGACCCCTCACCTGGATGTGCTGACCACGGCCCCGAGCTGCCCTCTCCCAACTTGGGACGCAGCTGCTCGCTCGTGCCCACCCCCCCACACCACCAGGGATGCCTGGAGCCTCTGGGACCACATCCAGGTCTTTCAGCGCCTTGCAGCCTGCGATCCTGGGGTGGGCTGCTCTAAGCAGTTTGGGCAGCGAGATGATGCTCTGAGTGAGAAATGGGCGAAAACCAGGTGGGCCTGACACCCAGGGGACAGAGGCTGCAATTCCTTGAGTTGGGAATTATAGACACATTACCCCAGTGATGGATTGCTGTTGACCAGCAAGCTTTAGATGGAACCAGGACACCCCCCCAACATGGACCATGCACCCTCCAGGCACCCTTGTACCCATCACACTTTCCGTCTACCTCAATTAACACTTGATATGAACCCAACTATAAAGAAAGCTGAGCACTGAAGAATTGATGCTTTTGAACTGTGGTGTTGGAAAAGACTCTTGAGAGTCCCTTGGACTGCAAGGAGATCCAACCAGTCCATCCTAAAGGAAATGAGTCCTGAATATTCATTGGAAGGACTGATGCTGAAGCTCAAACTCCAATACTTTGGCCACCTGATGCGAAGAGCTGACTCATTGGAAAAGACCCTGATGCTGGGAAAGATTGAAGGCAGGAGGAGAAGGGGATGACAGAGGATGAGATGGTTGGATGGCATCACTGACTTGATGGACATGAGTCTGAGTAGGCTCCAAGAACTGGTGATGGACAGGGAATTATGAGTTGGACATAATTAAGCAATTGAACTGAACTGAACCCTGCCTGACTTCACCTTCACCACTAAACATATGCAGCGACAAGCCTCTGTGCCCAGGTCACTTCTCTCCGGAGCACCCTGTCATCACTTTCACAGGTGAGCTGTCAAATGGCAACATCCAGCACATCCTCCCTGAGGCATCTCCAAGGATCCAGAAAGATCTCATGGGGGCCCAACAAAACCCGAGCCCTTGCAGGGGGTTAAATATATTCCCTGGGTTGCTGTGACCCATCCTGCCACCAGACGGGGTTTCTCTGAAGCTGTTGGGCTGCCAGTGACGGAAGCAATAAGAGCAAACTTTCGGGGCACTCAGATATTTGGTGCCAACAGAAGGCAGATGTCGAGATGACAGCCTCCTCCCTCCAGACTTTTGAGCGTCCTTGGGCCACAGTGGGGCTTTTGACCACATAAGACTGGGAGGTTAAGCCCTTCCCACCTGTGTTCCACTAGTCATGTTATAGAACAGCCTGAATCTTGGCATGACAGTGGCAAAAAGAAGTGTCCTTTCCCAGAGGCACGCAACTTGCTTGGGTTTGCTTGCCTCCAGATGAACTTGCCAGGCAACCAAACCCAGGCAGCCATCAGCATCTGTTTCCTTCACCAAAGACCTTTCCAAACGGGCCCAAAGCACACCCACACACAAGGCTTCAGAGTCAGCACCCTTGCAAACAGCTTCCAAAGCCATTCCCCCAGTGCAGCCTCAGGCAGCCCCTGCCACAGGCGTCTCCCCCAGGGCTCCCTGAGACCTGACGCCAAGGGAACTGGGGTGCCTGGACCCTGCCACTGGTTCCACGAGCATTTGAGAGTGGACCCAGGCAGGAGGGAGCAGGGGAGCCCATGAGGGGTGTTTTCAGAGTCTCTCTCAACGGGAACTGAGGTTTGAAGGGGCACGGGCCAGGATGGCGAGTTTCAATTATCTTAATGATTGACTTGAGCTGTTGGGACCATATTTAGGGGGCTGTACAGGCACATTACTAAATGAGTCAGTCTCACCCTCTCTCTCTCTCACACACACACACATACTCACACTCAGAGTACAGAATCAATACCAGTCTTCACTGGAGCCCTGGCCCTCAGTATCTGATCGTTACCGTTCATCGTGAGGCCCCTGCACAGGAAAGGCTGGAAACGGGGTGGAGGCACCAAGTCCCAAAGCCGCCCACGGCCTGCAGGCTGTCCCTCGCCCCTCCCCTCTCTAAAGCCCAGTCCTCAGCGTCCTCCCCAGGACAGCGGTGGCCTGGAAGGCCTAGCGTTTCTGAGCATGTGGCGGCCACCCTCCCCAAGTGGCCTGGAAGGAGCAAGATCACCCCCGTCCCCATACAGCAGCCGGCAGCCATACACCGGTGAGATGTAGTTAACTGCACCCAGCCTTCAGCACACAGACTTGTTTGATCAAAGATTCAGTTGCTTTTCCTCCCACTTCTGGCACAAATTCATGGGCTCTCGTGATAGAGAATTAATTGCTGCTGATGAAATTTCATCGCTGAAGGAACACACTTCCCTGGAGGAATCCCGCCCGGCTGGCGGGTTCCTGCCCCAACTTGTAAAGAGTGTTCCTTGTGGAATCAGAGCCAGGATGGCCTGGGGGCTCCTGGGGACTTGCCGGGTGTCCTGCCAGGAGAGGACTGGAGCTTGGGGTTCGGAGTCAGACAGGCGCCCACAGCCTTGGTTAGCTGCTGGGCTTCGTGGGGGCTCTGCACCACTTGTTCTCAGGGGGGTTACACACGCCTGGGGGAGCTCCCCGGAGGGCCTGGAGCCTCATTAGCTAATCGTGGGTCTCCGTGACAAGACTCTGTCCCAGACTGGGTGTGAAGGGATCCGTGTCTGGACCCTTGAACGGCAGCCTCAACGTGCTCAGGTGCGACCTTGGCAGAAGAAGAGGCCAGAACCAGAGCTTCGAGGATACTCTCCCAACTCACGGAGTCTTTTCCTATGTCTTCAAAAACACATTGAAAGTGTCTCCAGCTGTGTCCAGATGCCTCACCTGCAGGTTCCTCCTTCCTCACCCAGGCCAGGCATTCTTCAGAGATGATCAGAAAGCCAGTGGGGGATAAGGGCTCCGGATGCAGCCGCGGGCCCCTGCTGGCCATGGCCGGCCACACCCCCATCGGGAGCTCTTGCCGGTCCCCCTCCTGCCCCTGCCCTCCGCCCTGGGACTCTGAGCCTCACAGGCAGCTGGTCCGTAATCCCTCCTACCCCTACCCCCACCAGGACCAACCCCAGCCTTGATCCCCTTCTCCTCATGGCAGAGGATGTGTTCCCTAACTAATCCCTCCAGTGCATGGGCCTTACTGTCCTGAGCAATAGGCATGGCCGCAGGCCCCTGCTGGCCATGGCCGGCCACACCCCAGCGGGAGCTCTTGCCGGTCCCCCTCCTGCCCCTGTCCTCCGCCCTGGGACTCTGAGCCTCACAGGCAGCTGGTCCGTAATCCCTCCTACCCCCACCCCCACCAGGACCAACCCCAGCCTTGATCCCCTTCTCCTCATGGCAGAGGATGTGTTCCCTAACTAATCCCTCCAGTGCATGGGCCTTACTGTCCTGAGCAATAGGCATTTCTGAGGGAGGCCCAGCCCATGGGCGTGTGGCACACCTGTGTGAGGGGTGTCACACACCTGCAGGGCAAGAGGCGGCATGGCAGGACCATCCTCAGGAGGGTCTGCATCTTCTGAGCTCGTCCCCCATCTCCGGGGCTGCCTTGGGTGGGTGAGTGTCCACACTTGCCTGCTGATAAGCATCCAGGGGATGGAGGGGGCAGACCTACCCCGGTCTGGGAAATGCTGGCCAGACCCTCCACAGGTCCTGGTGGTGAGCCCTCCCAGCCCAGCTGCACTGCAAGCCGGATGCGCAGTTTGGAGGCAGCTCCACACTTGACCACCTGCCTCCTCCAGTCTCCTTCCCACCTTCCCAGGAGGAGGGGAGAAAGGGGTGAGGACTCAGAGGCAAGCACAGTCCAGGGGCCTGTCTCCTCCTGTTCTTTCTCTCTGTCTCATTTGTGGGAAATCAGGGCATCTGGTGGAAGTAAGAAGAGGGCAGGCTGTGCTTCCACCAGGAAAAAACAGGACTGGAGTCCCCAGGAGTCGACGGAGAAGGTGGACAGAACGAGGGCCTGTGTGGCCTCCCTGGGACTTGCCACGTGCTGCCCCTTCAATTCCTGCTCCTGACGTCTTGGGCCCTTAGGGACCCAGCCCTCCTCCTCTAGCAGGTGGACCTTCCGCCTTCACAGTCAAAGAGTCCCAACTGAGGGCCACTTACACGGCACCCAGATTAGGTTTCCCCCTAAAGTTCACTCCAAGAGGGGATAGGATGGCCCAGGTGATCCCCTAAAGTTCACTCCAAGAGGGGATAGGACGGCCCAGGTGATAGGGGCAGGAGTTTTCTGGATTCTCACCCAACCCCCTTCCTCTCTCGGGTGAGGGCAGAGGGCACTGTCTTGCCACCTCTGCAGAAGAAAACGAGAAGGTGGGACAGAGGCAGAAGCGAGGTGGGATGGGCCCTGAAGGAAAGTAACTTGGGAGGTCGAGGTGCCCTTCCTCCCCCTCCACTGCTCCTCCATGGGGGCACGAACAATAGAAGAGAGGTGGTTGGGTCAGTCAAGTCGGGGCCGGAGAGGAGTGTCCAATGAGGGTCAGTGGGTACCTGACGGATGGAGAAAGTGTGGGCTGGAAACACAGAGGTTTGAGGAGCCCCCGGATGAGGTCTCAAACAAGCACTGGCTTTGTCTCCTCAGGACAGAGCTCCCCCCAAACCCCTCCCTGGACTGCATGGGGGCCAAATTCTCCTCCCAGTGGTCTTTGGGATTATTTTTTACAAACTTCAAACTGTGATTTTGTATTGGGTGTAGCGGGTCAACACTGTTGCGGCAGCTTCGGTGAACAGTGAAGGGACTTGGTCTTACACATACATGTACCCATTCTCCCCCCAACTCCCCTCCCATCCGGGCTGGCACCTGACATTGAGTAGAGTTCCGTGTGCTATACAACAGATCCTTGTTGGTTATCCATTTTGAATACAGCAGTGTGTACATGACCTTCCTCTGGGGTTACTTAATCTCTCCTGTCGAATGTGCTGGAGTTGGTTCATGCTTTTCAGGAACTGTTTGAGCCAGCTGGCAGTAGGTGGGTCGCCTGAAACCAATCAGCCGTGGTGGGCGTATTTACACAGTGGGAATCAGCAGATGCTACAATTCAGGGTGTTCTTTTTTCCCTTTGGAAGGGCCTGTTGCTAACCCTTCACTCTCACACCCCTGCCGCTGTGTTGGTACCATCATCGCTATCTCAAGAGGGCTGTTAAACTACATGTGAGCTCCCAGAGGGTCCCATTCTGTAGGCCTGGGTAGGGCTGGCAGTTTGCATTTCTAGTAAGTTCCTGGTGGTGCTGATGCCGCTGGTCTGAGGACCACACTTTGGGAACTTCTGTTCAAACTCAGTGTGGGCTCATTGACCCCATGGCACAAAAGCAAACCGCTTTGAAAGACAGGAGACACAGGAGGCAGGAGGCCACCTTCAAACACTGAAGTTCTCTCTGTGTTTCCAAAGCAGAGTAGCTTTCAGCTTGAGAGAAGGAGGTCTTAAAGCAGGTGGAACCAACCCTCCACCTGTTAGCCGCCAAAAACAACAGCAGCAACAAGCTCCCTGTCTTGCCAAAGATCCCAGCAAGGATCTGGCTGCTGGAGGCGAGGCCCAGAGTCAGGAAGAAAGAGTCTAGAATGTTCTAAGGCTCTTTCAGCCTGCAGGGTTCTGGGCCGACTCTCGACCCTGGAAGGTGGTCCAGAGTCTTTCCAATGCCAAGTCCGTCTGCTCCCCTGTCCTGTTCTCCACGGATACGTCAGCACCAGCATCCCAGGTGGATTTACTTAAGTGCTACACTAACTTGGTTTTGCCATGAAACACGCCCAGGCCGTTGCGCTCACTGTGAATGCTGCGTCAAGGCCAGGAGATGGGTTGAATCTCCTCTGTGGTTCAGCCTGAGAATCTGAGGATGCCTCCGATGCCAGCTCCAGGCAGATCCACTGTGGAGTTCAGGCAGGCTGGATGAGCACTCTTTGCTCATCGCTGTTCTAAATTAACCTGGAGACAGTGAGAGTTTTGCTTGCTTGAGTCAAGACACCTCAAAATGAACCTCGTGTGAGCCACCTCTTATCCCAGGACCAGTTGGGTGGGGCTGAACCTTCTGGGGTCCCAGGCTGTCTCTGCCTCCTCCCTTTCCCTAGCCCTTCCTATCTCCACGGCTCCCAAGTCCTGTCTGGTCTTCCTCAAAAGTCTCTTTCATTTTCTCCCCAAACCCTCTCCCGTAGGAGACGACAGTCCCAGTGGAGCCTTCACACTTCACATTAGGGTCTGTAACTGCTTCCGGGCAGAGTCCAGTGCCTGGCTCTCTTTTCTCAGACACACCCTGATTCGTTTCTCTGAAACTCACTGTCATCGCATTACCCTCTTCCTCTCTACTTTCAGTGGCTCCCCCACTGCTCTGGGAGGAAACCCCAATTCCTCGGGCTTGCCACCAAGGTCAGCACCCCACCCCATATCAGCTCCTTGCAGTTCTCTCCTGATACCAGAAAGCAAGCAAAACCCGAAGGAGAGTTGGCACGGGCTCCCTGGCCCCTCTGAGCCTCGTGATAATGGCTGTTCTAATAACAACTTCCGTGTCGTTACTTACAACGTCAAGAGAATGGCTTTTCTGACTATAGCATTGCCATCTCTTTAAGATGGGCTCCATGCAAACCACACAGCAGTGGGATGAGTTCAGAAATGGGCCAGTGAGGCGTGCGCACGCGTGTGTGTGTGTTGGATTGCAGAGGTATGACAACCAGTGTACACATGTGTGCAGTGGCACACCTCGTTTCTGGATCTAAATTCCTTTGTAAAAAGTGGGACTGGACAGAAGACCCCTGGGTCACCCTCTTCCTGGATCTAAGTGCTCTAGGCAGGTGGCAAGAGGTTCGCGAGAGGACCCGTGCTGCCACCTGGTGGAAGAAACTTGCATAGCACAGCTCCCCACCAGGGCTTCCCGGCGCCGTAGCTTGCTGGCCAGCACCAGGATTCCAGGACCGCCTGGAACTTCATGCCGCTGCGTGGCCTTACTCTCTCATAGCCTTGGCATCTTTGTTTGGGAAACAGAGCTAAGAACTGTGCATCCGTGTGCAGCTGTTCTGCGTGTGAACTTGGATCACACATGAAAACACTAGGTTGTTGCCAGATCTGCAGTGAATACCGAACACAGGAAAACTACTATTTCCTGACATTTGGAGAAGAGAAGCAAAGAGATGTTCTTGAAGCCCCACAACTCTGTTGGCTTCTGGGTTTATCTGTCCACCGGTTTCATCATCTTTCTTTTTAATTCCTCCTCTGTCTAACGTTTAGCCTTCTTTTCCGAAGTCACTGCAATCATAAGTCAACCCTTGTGAGAACAAACAGGGGTGCACGTGGCAGGTAGACCAAGATGGCAGAGGCTTCTCCTCCCACTGGCAAATGCGAACTCGGACATAGAGCCAGTGGGTGCACAGACTTCATCCCCACGAGGCTCAGCCACTTGCCAGCTGTGCGATCTGAGCCTCGCAGGGACAAAGTCTACACACCCACAGCCTCTCTGGCTGAGTCTGCATTTGGGACCACCATGCTCTCTTTTCCGGCAACCAGCAGGCAGTCGCAGGGCAAGCCTTGGTCCTGGGATATGGCGCCACCAACGCAGAATAGCCCAGCTGGCCTGCAGTGCAGAATGGGCCAGAAACAGCTGCTCACTTTGATTTGCACCGTCTATTACTGAGCATAACCCAGCTTACATCGATTGACACATGATTATTCCTTCAGAGCTTCTGAGAAGAAATTTCCGCTCGTGTCCGACTCCTTGTGACCCCGTGGACTGTGGCCCACCAGCTTTCTCCATCCATGGGATTCTCCAGGCAAGAGTACTGGAGTGGGTTGCCATTTCCTTCTCCAGGGGATCTTCCTGACCCAGGGATTGAACCCAGGTCTCCCGCATTGCAGGCAGACGCTTTAACCTCTGAGCCACCAGGGAAGCCCCTCATTTACCTTAACATAGGCTTATTAAAGATGAATAAATAGAAATTAATGAACATACACCTTTACTTTCCCCAAACGTAGAATACCAAGCAATAGTACCAGTGAAATTTGCAATTTAAAGTACATCATAAATGCAACATGAGCCAGAGATGAAACAAGACAGAGCTTCACCGTGTGTTTTTCTGAAAAGGCCAAAAAACTGTTACAGACCTGGGGTTGCACAATTCGGACCTGGTACCCACTTATGAGAGCCCCTGACAACAGCAAAGGCAAAAGCCTGGGGGCACCTCTTCCAGCAACGCCCCGCCCCACCTAACTGACGCAGTCGAAGGTGAAGGGGTCTGTTTACTTCCGACAGGGAGGGAGACGCTGAGCGAACACAGCAGGTGAGAGCCCCAGGACGTGCTCTCCCTGTGCCGTGGTCCCTGGCGCCACCTAGCGGCGCTAGTAAGCACTGCCTGGAGCCAGCGGCCACCTGCTCCTGCCAGGACCAGGGCGAGCTAGACAAGATCTCCCACTACATCTGACTCCTGGGGGGCACGTGAAGGATGAAAGGCTCAGGATAGAAAGACAGGATGTGGACAGAGGATCCCACCGGCCCGGGGTGGAAAGGAGCTCACAACATGCCTTCTGCCAGGGGTCACTCAGACGCCCCTGCAATGCAGAGGGGACCCTGAGGCCGAAGCTGGGCAGAGCCCGTCTCCACCATCGGGATAAAGGGCTCACAGGCCCACCGAATTCTAGGTCTGTGATGTACAGGTTGGGTGCGTGTGGTCACCTGGAACTGAGCCTGCTGTGAAGCCCTGCAGGAGGGTCTCAGCTTGGTGGTGGGCTGAGAAGGGAGTGGCCGGGATCCACTCTGGGGCTGCCGGACGGCAAGCAGCACAGGCCTTCCAGGGAGGAGCCGAGTGGAACTGTGTCCACAGCACATGGCCTTGCCTGAGAGGCCCGCGCCACACAGGTCTTTCTCACATCACTGCATGTCGTGGCTCCAAACAGTGAAGCCCCCCTCCTCAACTAGACATGGGCTCCCTGGGGCGGCAGCTGTACCCCCCAAACCCCCAATCCCAAGGAGTCTCTGCCACAGGCGCTGCTCGCTGAGGGCGGGCTGATGGAGGAGAGAGATAGGGGTGTGAGCGTGGAGGGTCAGGGGGCAAACGGGGAGGACTCCAGAGGTCCTGGGAGGACGGAGGCCAAGGGCAGCACCCAGCGCACCCCTGATGAGGGACAAACTGTCCCAGCAGCACCGCCGCCGCCATTCACTAGACTCGCAACACCACGTCTCATCTGAGCCCTCGTCACCCCCACACGTTGAATCTGAGTTGAAAGTGAAAGTCAGTCAGGCGTGTCCAACTCTTGTGACCCCCTATACAGTCCATGGAATTCTCCAGGCCAAAATACTGGAGTGGGTAGACTTTCCCCTTGCCAGGGGATCTTCCCAATCCGGGGATTGAACCCAGGTCTCCTGCATTGCAGGTGGATTCTTTACCAGCTGAGTCACAACAGGTTTATTTCCAACCCTCCTAGGTTGTCACCAGCACTGCCAAGGGTTGGCCCAGAGAGGCCGGACCGGAGATCCCTGGCAGGGTCTGGCTGAGGGGTGAGCTGCACCGGCCTCTGTTTTGGGCGAACCACTTGGCTCCTAACTTCAAGGGACAGGTCATTCCAGGCCCAGAAGAAACAACACGAGCCAACCCGCCCCCTTAGGCCTTCCGCTTTTTGGGAAATCGCTGTGCGTTTGGTGTCCTACTTGGGACTCCACCTGTCACATCTATGAGTTATTCACAGCAGCCCCTGGTACAGTGAGCTTCACCCTGGGGTCCACCGTCCTGGGTCAGCCTAGGCACCCAAGCAAGAGCCCGGCCCAGAGTCACAAGGGAGAACAGCACCCTTCACAACGGACACCGGCAGCCAACGCTTAAGTCACCACCAGTCGTGCGGGCACTGGTCCAAGCGCTGTCTGTGGGTTGACTCAACCCCAAGGAGTAGGGTCACTGTTCTCCCACATCACAGGTTGCAGGCTTTGCCCAAGGCCAACAGCACTCGGTGGTCAAGCTGGGTGGGATCGCAGGAGCTGGGCCCAGGTCTCCGCTGCTCCTCTACAGTGAGACAGGGCAGCTCAAGAACCGCCCCCACCCCTCTGGCTGCTCCATGAACTGCAGGGATCATCCAGACTCTCACTGGTGATCCTGCCAGTGTGTGACTGGGGCTCAGCAGTGCCGTGTCCCGGCACCACCAGACCTGGGAGAATGGTCCCTAAAGAGGTGACAGAGGCTTTGCCAGCCACGAGCTTCCTGCTCCAGCATCGGGCTCCAGCACCAGCAAGATGAGGGCAGACAGACAGACTCCTGGGCTCTGGGGAGCAAGCTCAGAACCCAGGCCCTGCCAAGGACCACGAGCACCTCCTGAGAAACCACCGAGTCGCCACCTGGGACAAGATCAGCCCCTTCCTCCCAAACCCGCCCCCACCTTCTCGGCACAGAGGCCGGCCATCCGGATCACTGGAGGAAAGAAAACTCCCATTCTGGGGATGTTGAGCCTGGACTGGATGGAGGGTGGGGTGCTGGTGCTTAGTCAACAGAGGCCGGGACAGCCTCTTACAAAGAATGACCCAGCCCTGGGTGTCAGTCATGCTAAAGCTGAGAAATCTAAACCACCCAGAGAAAAGCTAACACATACAACAGCAGTAATCAGTACAGCTGACACAGTGTTTACTGAGGTCCAGACAGGACTCTAGCCATTTCCTCATGTGAAGTCATTAACTCCCAACTTGTAAGGTGGATGTTATGGGTTGAATTCTGTCCCCTCGAAAGATTCGTTGAAGTTTCAGCCCCCACCTCCACCCCAGGACCTCTGAATGTGATGTTATTTGTGCAGATAGGAATCTGGTTAAGATGAGGTTGTTAGGGTGGGCCCTAAGCCAATATGGCCGTTGACCTTAAAAGAAGGGGGAAAACACTGTGAAGACAGAGATATGGGGAGAAGACAGTCCCTGGGGACAGAGGCAGAGACTGGAGAGATGCTCCCAGAGGCCGGGATTGCCGGCAGCCACCAGAACTGGGAGGCCAGGGACGATTCTACCCAGAGTCTCAGAGGGAGGTGGCCCCCTGACACCTCGATTTCAGACTTCAGGCTTCCGGACTGTGAGAGAAGTTGTTCCAGTTGTTCAAGTGCCCCAGTTTGTGAGACTTTATTAAGGCAGCGCCGGGACACTAATAAAGAGGATAATCTCACCCCATTTTACACAAGGGGAAACAGGCGCAGAGGTTCAGGGTACTGCCCATGCTTGCTTGGCTGGGAACTCCTCACTTTCACCTCTGTGACTGCTCACATTTATGGTCAGAACACGAGGGTCTACACTTAGCTTTTGTGTGTGGTGGTGGGGGGTGGGGGATGACCATGCTATGATTGCGATGGCTTCACATGGAGGGTGTTGTTGGGTTTTATCTTTTGGTTGCAGTCATAGAGGGAACCCTGAACGTCAGGGATCATTAACTGCAGCAAAAATCCCACGTGGTAGCCCTGCAAGTGCCCAGCGGATAGAAGGGGGAGGGAGGGAATCTCCCTGTGATCTTGTGGGAATGACGCTGCTAATGTGCTAAGTGACGTCCCTGATGACAACCTACTTCCTTGTATCTTCACCGTGGTTCCCACTTCGCTTCTCAGAGGCACACAAGCCGGCACTCCTCTCGGGCGACCAAATGGCCCAGATGGTACAAAGAATCTTTTCTTTCTCTTCAGTGAAGCTCTCCTTTCTGTCTGTGCAGAAAAGTCCAGCTCCAGCTCCCGGACCCCAGAGAGAGTTCAACAGTGCCCAGAAAACGTTCCGAGACCTCCAGACCCATCTGCCCTGCGGCTCGACTCACGGGTGTGGCCGAGGAAGTAATGAGGGACAGCTGTGGGTTCCAGGCCTCCGGCCACACTCGGTGTCACCGGCGGGATCAGGACTGAGTCCCTGGGATTGGGCGGTGGGGTGGGAAAAGTCTGACAAGGAAGAGACGAACCAAGAGACCTTGAAGCTCAGGCTCACTGACTTCAGGGCTTCCCACAGAGCGAACAAAGGCAAGTGGGTGGGATGAGGATGGAAGAAGGAACGAAGGACGGCAGAAGGCACAGACAGACTGACAGAAGTACAGGCACCCCTGGGGGGGTCTGGTTCCAGGAGCCCCTCCAAACCAGAATCTATGATGCTCAAGTCCTGTATATAAAGTGGCGCAGTATCTGGATATAGGGCTTCCCTGGAGTCTCAATGGTAAAGAATCCACCTGCCAATGCAAGAGACACAGGTTCAGCCCCCGGGTTGGGAAGATCCCCTGGAGGCAGGCCTGGCAACCGATTCCAGTATTCCTGCCTGGAGAATCCCATGGACGGAGGAGCCTGTCGGACTACAGCCCATAGGGTCACAAGAAAGTTGGACGCAACTCAGAGACTAAATAACCACAACAAATTTGCATACAATTCATGCACATCCTCCCAAATGCTTCAAATCACCTCCAGATTACTTATAATACTGATACAATGTAATACTATGTAGATAATTGCCAGCACGAAGCAAATTCAAGTTTCCCCTTTTAGAACTTTTGGGGGGACTCTATTTTTCCCAAGTATTTTCGGTCCGAATTAGTTGAATCTGCAGATATGGAACCTGTGGATATGGAGGGCACTGACCGTAAGATGCCCAGAGGTGCTAGGCAGATATTGTGGGAAGTGGGGTGTCCCCGTGCTTCCAGCTCTCACACAGAGAAGTCACCCCCACAGGGCCATTTCACAGCTGAGCAGCCCCTGCCTGGAGCAGCCACTGCACAAACAACTGTTGACCGGGGCAGGGCCTCTCCCAGGACCCCTGGTGGCTCCTGACCACTCTGACCTTAGAGGGGCTTTACATCGGCGCCAAGCCACCTTGGAAGCCAAAATTAAAGCCCAGTGCCCACACTCCTGATCTGTGCTAGACCCTCCAAAGGCTGCCCCCAGATGCTATCATGTGGGAAGGGAATAGTCTCCTTGACATCAAGAAATCCTCCTCCAGACAGAAACAGGAAAACACGTCTTAAAAACCTGCCATGCCCAAACAGAGAAACCTGGGTACATTTTTACATCTGTGCAGCCACTGCACAAACACCTGTTGACCGGGGCAGGGCCTCTCCCAGGACCCCTGGTGGCTCCTGACCACTCTGACCTTAGAGGGGCTTTACATCGGCGCCAAGCCACCTTGGAAGCCAAAATTAAAGCCCAGTGCCCACACTCCTGATCTGTGCTAGACCCTCCAAAGGCTGCCCCCAGATGCTATCATGTGGGAAGGGAATAGTCTCCTTGACATCAAGAAATCCTCCTCCAGACAGAAACAGGAAAACACGTCTTAAAAACCTGCCATGCCCAAACAGAGAAACCTGGGTACATTTTTACATCTGCGGTGGTGAAGCCTCTTGAGATGCTGCTTCCATAATAGTCAGCCAGATTGGGTTCACCCCAGGGGCTGGTTCCGGAATGACAATGATTCAGTGAGCTGATGAATTCATACCTAGTGTTCAAATAGGGAGATAAAACCTTGGCAACTTTCTGGCTGAAGGCTGGCCTGCGCCATCAGGTGGCAGGACATGGGTACTACCTCCCAGAGCAAGTAAACCAAAATAGGGAGCAAGGAAAGAAAAGGCAAGAGAACTAGTTAAGTCCCAAAGGAAAGACTCCTTCGGGAACCACAGGCACAGTCAATCCATCAGTCAGTCAGTCAAGAACACCACCTTCAGAGGGTCAAGCAAATGCAGAATTTTTTTCAAGTTTGTTAATGACGTGACTCGGGGTCTCTGTGCCGGCAAGGGCACACTCATGGTGCTCCTTTGCTTCCTTCCCTCCACAGGTGTCCTGGAGTCTCCTGCCAGCCTGGCTTCTTCAGGGAGCAAGGCTCAGACCAACGGGCGTGGCCTCTCCTCTCTAGGGTTCCCCGAATCTTAGGCGCCCAGAAGGGCAAGCTATGTATGTGTTCCCATTGAGACCCTGTGTTCGGGGCAGAGTGAGTGAAGTGAAAGTCGCTCAGTCATGTCCAACTCTTTGCGACCCCATGGTCTATACGGTCCATGGAATTCTCCAGGACAGAATACTGGAGTGGGTAGCTGTTCCCCTCCCCAGGGGATCTTCCCAACCCAGGGATCGAACCCAGGTCTCCCGCATTGCAGGGGGATCGTTTGCCAGCTGAACCACAAGCGAAGCCCTGAGGGCAGAGAGAAGGGGTCCCAGATTCCTGTCTGTCCCTTTGAAGGCAGAGGACACCCCATATGGTCCCCAGCTCCCCGGCCCAGCTGTATCCCACCTTCCAATCCCAGTACCAGTGTCCAAGCACCGCTGACCTTGCTCCACGACTGTGAGCTTCCAGATGGGTTGCCGGTCTGTGAACCCACGGCACCTGATCCAGTGGGTTATGGGCAGTACCACTGAGACATCGTCAGGGGGCTGAAAGCCAGCCCCAGGTGCAGTAGCTTGACACACCAGCCCCAGGTCTCCAAATTGCTGGCCTGCCTGTCCTAAGATGGTTTGCTTGGGAAAAGGGGCCAGACTGCAGGCTGTACACACATGCAGAATCTCCTGGGATCCTGGCGGTGTCCAGGTGTGGGAGTACCTGGGAACACAACCACCTGAAAGGCTGAACCTGAAGTGGGTTGAACCATGTCTCCCATCCCCCCCACCTCCCGCAAAAAAAAAAAACAAAAAACATATGTCTACATCCTAAGCCCCAGGACCTGTACATGGGATCTTATTTGGAAATAGCCTTTGCAGGTGAAATTAGGCAAGGATCTCCAAATGAGGTCATCCTGGATTACAGTGGTCCATAAACCCAGTGACAAGGCAGAGAAAGGAAAGGGATACCTGGCACCAGGGAGAGGGCCACGCGGCGACTCGGGCAGAGATGGAGTGATGGGTCCACCAACCTAAGAAAGCCAAGGACAGCCAGCAACCCCAGGAACCGGAAGGGGCGGGAAGGATCTGCCACTGACACCTGATTTCAGACTTCTGGCCTCCAGAACCGTGAGATGATATATTTCTATAGTTTTAAGCCACCCAGTTTGGGGACATTAGTTAAGGCAGCCCTAGGAACCTCATACAGGTCTCATTTGGGTGACACCTCCCAGGTTACCAGATAGTGGCCACCTGGGAGTCAGGTACCTGAGAAAAAGCAGAAGCAGGTGATTTCGTGGGCTGCCACCTGAAGCCCAGGCTAGAGGCCCTGGGAGAGCTCTGTGTCCTCAGAGGCTGCCGGGCTGGGGGCACCAATCAGGAGAGAGCAGGGTCTCCAGAGAGAGAGGAGAGGGAAGGGGGAGCAAGGGGAGGGGGACCCATTTGGCAGCTGCTCAAATTTAGTCTGCACCTCCTTCGCCAGTGCAGGGGAAACAAACGACCTGCGAACTGAGTGAGAAATGGTGATTCATTACCCCTGATGTGTGATGATGGCTTAATTATTTTTCTAACTGGGGAGAGCCGCTTTCTGACAGCAGGTGCAAATGAATTCTCCACTGCTCCAAGGAGTGACTGGCCCAGGACAGGCAGAAAACTGGAAAACCTAATTAAATCGGGAGACTTGAGAAATAAATGGAGCGGGGAGTTTGTTTGCTTGCCGGTGACGGGTATGAACGATTCCCGGAGCGGCTGTGCGGGCTCCTGCCAGAGTGGGCGTGGGGGGCGTGGAGGGAGGAGGAGCCCCTGGGGGGACAGGACCCCAGGTGAGCTGCACAGGAAGAGGTGGTCTGGGGACCTGAACGCTGGACCGCAGGGGTGTTTCGGCCATGAGTGGGCGTCACGTTTGACTCAGTTTCCTCGTCTATAAAACAGGAGGCTGGACGATTGGAGGAGCCAGGATGGTGGCTGGACAGGGCCCGGGGGAATCTGGCATCTGACTCTAGAGCATGAGGTGGGGGTCCAACAGTGGGCTGGACCTGACGCTTCTCCCCTTGGAGCTGGGTCCAGTTTTTCTCAGCATCTCTGAGCCTCAGCTTCCTCATCTCTATCATGGAGCCTCCATGGTGCCTGACCCACTCCAGGATGGCTCCAGGTTGCCATGAGCTGATGCCGGCAGAGGCAACTGCATAGGACACGCTAAGCCAAGGGGTCTGAGCACCCCGTCCGTCTTCATGCAGATCAGAGGGGGCGACCCCTCCCAGGAGCTCAAGATTCCCCACCCTTCAAGTACCCGCTGCAAGGCTCCCTCTATGAGCCCACTCACCTCCTGGTCACTCACCCCCATGTCTCCTGATCCCTCAGCCCCACACCCCACTTACTCCTTCAGACAGTGAGAGGCCTGCCTGGCTGTGGGGGAGACATCTTGGCAAGAATTCAATATTTGTGGGTTTCTCTCTTTTTGCATCTCTCTTTCTTGACTTCTGGGTAGGCCTGGGTAGGGAGCCCCCTCTCCCCTCTTGCCCCAGGTGCAGTAGCTTGACACACCAGCCCCAGGTCTCCAAATTGCTGGCCTGCCTGTCCTAAGATGGTTTGCTTGGGAAAAGGGGCCAGACTGCAGGCTGTACACACATGCAGAATCTCCTGGGATCCTGGCGGTGTCCAGGTGTGGGAGTACCTGGGAACACAACCACCTGAAAGGCTGAACCTGAAGTGGGTTGAACCGTGTCTCCCATCCCCCCCACCTCCCGCAAAAAAAAAAACAAAAAACATATGTCTACATCCTAAGCCCCAGGACCTGTACATGGGATCTTATTTGGAAATAGCCTTTGCAGGTGAAATTAGGCAAGGATCTCCAAATGAGGTCATCCTGGATTACAGTGGTCCATAAACCCAGTGACAAGGCAGAGAAAGGAAAGGGATACCTGGCACCAGGGAGAGGGCCACGCGGCGACTCGGGCAGAGATGGAGTGATGGGTCCACCAACCTAAGAAAGCCAAGGACAGCCAGCAACCCCAGGAACCGGAAGGGGCGGGAAGGATCTGCCACTGACACCTGATTTCAGACTTCTGGCCTCCAGAACCGTGAGATGATATATTTCTATAGTTTTAAGCCACCCAGTTTGGGGACATTAGTTAAGGCAGCCCTAGGAACCTCATACAGGTCTCATTTGGGTGACACCTCCCAGGTTACCAGATAGTGGCCACCTGGGAGTCAGGTACCTGAGAAAAAGCAGAAGCAGGTGATTTCGTGGGCTGCCACCTGAAGCCCAGGCTAGAGGCCCTGGGAGAGCTCTGTGTCCTCAGAGGCTGCCGGGCTGGGGGCACCAATCAGGAGAGAGCAGGGTCTCCAGAGAGAGAGGAGAGGGAAGGGGGAGCAAGGGGAGGGGGACCCATTTGGCAGCTGCTCAAATTTAGTCTGCACCTCCTTCGCCAGTGCAGGGGAAACAAACGACCTGCGAACTGAGTGAGAAATGGTGATTCATTACCCCTGATGTGTGATGATGGCTTAATTATTTTTCTAACTGGGGAGAGCCGCTTTCTGACAGCAGGTGCAAATGAATTCTCCACTGCTCCAAGGAGTGACTGGCCCAGGACAGGCAGAAAACTGGAAAACCTAATTAAATCGGGAGACTTGAGAAATAAATGGAGCGGGGAGTTTGTTTGCTTGCCGGTGACGGGTATGAACGATTCCCGGAGCGGCTGTGCGGGCTCCTGCCAGAGTGGGCGTGGGGGGCGTGGAGGGAGGAGGAGCCCCTGGGGGGACAGGACCCCAGGTGAGCTGCACAGGAAGAGGTGGTCTGGGGACCTGAACGCTGGACCGCAGGGGTGTTTCGGCCGTGAGTGGGCGTCACGTTTGACTCAGTTTCCTCGTCTATAAAACAGGAGGCTGGACGATTGGAGGAGCCAGGATGGTGGCTGGACAGGGCCCGGGGGAATCTGGCATCTGACTCTAGAGCATGAGGTGGGGGTCCAACAGTGGGCTGGACCTGACGCTTCTCCCCTTGGAGCTGGGTCCAGTTTTTCTCAGCATCTCTGAGCCTCAGCTTCCTCATCTCTATCATGGAGCCTCCATGGTGCCTGACCCACTCCAGGATGGCTCCAGGTTGCCATGAGCTGATGCCGGCAGAGGCAACTGCATAGGACACGCTAAGCCAAGGGGTCTGAGCACCCCGTCCGTCTTCATGCAGATCAGAGGGGGCGCCCCTCCCAGGAGCTCAAGATTCCCCACCCTTCAAGTACCCGCTGTAAGGCTCCCTCTATGAGCCCACTCACCTCCTGGTCACTCACCCCCATGTCTCCTGATCCCTCAGCCCCACACCCCACTTACTCCTTCAGACAGTGAGAGGCCTGCCTGGCTGTGGGGGAGACATCTTGGCAAGAATTCAATATTTGTGGGTTTCTCTCTTTTTGCATCTCTCTTTCTTGACTTCTGGGTAGGCCTGGGTAGGGAGCCCCCTCTCCCCTCTCCTGCCTTCTGGCATCACTTACAGACAGAAGCTGCCCCAAATCCCTCTCCTTCCAGCACTGCATCTTGTGTAAAATTTCAGGATGTTACTGTTTCCAGAATCCTCTCCTCTTACTAACAATCCTGCTGCTAGGTGATGGCCCCGACTGTGCCCCACAGAGGAAGGACCACAGGAGACTTAGGAAGGGATGAGGGGAGAGAGGGAAGACTGAGCTGAGGCCGGGGTCCACCCTGGGCAGCTGGCCGGGTGGAATACGGAGATGGACACCACCCCTCCGGCCCGAGGGGGCCCTGCTCAGGGTGGGAGGGATGATCAGTCTGAGTCCCCAAGGACTAAGCGACTTTGGTGAGGACAGACATTGCAAGATCCCATCCCCTCCCCTGCTTGCCGTAAAGCCTTCTGTGCCCAGCCACACCGCTGGGGGCCAGCATGCCAGGGACCAGGAGAGTCCATGTGGGTCCAGCCCTAAGCCCTGGTTCCTCCCACTCCACCGCATCCAGGACACTGGCCTCCGTGAGCCCCCTTCTCAGAGGCTACCATCCCCCCTTCCCGCAACCCATCTGGTTCCTCTAAACTTCATTCTGTGTCCAGATTCACAGCCCACCGCAGGGCAACCCCTGCTTTGGAACCATCCATGGCTCCCTGGTCTGATTATTTTGAGAATCCCCCAGTCCTGACTTTCAGAGACTTTTAAAATCTGCCTCCAACCTATGGAACCCCTAGCTTCCACCTCTGTTTTGTCCAGCTCTGATCCCCCCACCCCTGCAACACCCCACATTGACTCTGGTCCTGCAGCCCCTTTGTAGGGACATCCTGTCGCCTCCTTCCTGCCCTCCAGCCTCCAGCTGGCTGGTCCGGCCCCCTTCACTTTTCCGTCTCCGGAGCCCAGCAGCATTCCTAGCAAACATCAAAACGGCGGCAATTAAATCTTCCTCAAGTGAGTATTTTGACCTCCCACCTAGTCTGTGAAACCCCCAAGACAAGAATCACCAGGAATTCAAAGAGGTAGATAGTCTCCACCCCCGCATCAGGACCTGACACTTGGTCTAGACCCGTAGACATACAAGGACATACAAGCATACAAGACACACAAGCATTTGCCTCAGAAACTTGCAGCTCTGCCAGCATCTCCATCCCATGGCACCCAGCGAGGCACCAGGACTCCAGAAACACAAGTGCGTTCCAGGCGCTCGCCACCTCCTGCTGGTCACAGCGAAGCAAAGTCCTCCCAGTGTCTCCAAAAACAGCCCTTTGTGCCCTAACTTTGGAACTGATTTTTCCCGCCAACATTTTATTGTAAACGTTTTCAAACAGAGAAAAGCTGAAGGAGTTTGCAGTGAACACTTGTGTCCCCACTGCCTGGAGTCTACCACCGGCATTCTTCTGCATTTGCTCACATATCTGTCCATCTCCCCATCCCTCGGACCACCCACCAACCTATTTTATCATTTTTGATGCCTTGAAAATAGCGGCAGATTTTTCACACTGCCCACCCCCAAACTTCAGCACGTTTATCATAACTACAGTTTAACTTGTTTACAGTTCTTTTTTTTTCTTTTAAGATTAAAATCTACACACAATGAAATACACAAATCTTGAGTGTCCCATTGGATTGCAACCAAGCAGGACCTTATGAGGCTTTCCCAGGACAGGTACTCCCTCCATGACCTCTGCCTGCCTCTTGTTTGTAGAAAAACTCTAGCTCCTAGCCTTCCCCAAGGTCCAAAGAATAAATTTAATCAGAGGACTGAGAAAATGCAGAAGCAAAGGAAAACAGTCAAGTAAGACAAAATAATAGTAGTTTAGCCATTAAACAAAGTCAAGGACTTTTAGTTTCTCCTTAAGGGCTCTAATAGTATTCTGAACCATGTCCTTTGACTGTTTTGCGGATACTGAAATCCCACCAGGTGGAAGAAGTCAACGGCATGCTGCTCACAAGCACAGAGACCACAGAATGATTGGAATCCAAAGGTTGATGATGTTGACTTCTGATGACCTCACCACCAACCAATTAGGAGAATGTCCACGAGCTGGTCACACACCCCACAACCCTCCTCCTCCACCCTGTCTTTAAAAACTTTTCCCTGAGAACCTTTAGGAAGTTTGGGCCTTTTAAGCACTAGCTACTTGGATTTCTTGCTTGGCCCCTGCAATAAACACGCTGTACTTTTCTTTACTATAACCTAGAGTCAGTAGATTGGCCTTCCTGCCAGCAGACCAATGGACTCAAGTTTGGTTTGGAAACAGGATGAATTTGCCAAATCCACACACCTGTGAGCCCCTCACCTGCCAAGATGCTGATCATGACCCTTCCTGCTGGAAATCTCCTTCCTCCTTCCCAGTCACTTCAGCCCTGGCCCCCCGACCCCGCCAGGGCGAAACAATGTTTTAACTTTTTCTCACCACTGATTAGACTGTTCTAAAACTTAATATCAATAACCTCAGATATGCAGATGACACCACCCTTATGGCATAAAGTGAAGAGGAACCAAAAAGCCTCTTGATGAAAGTGAAAGTGGAGAGTGAAAAAGTTGGCTTAAAGC